>WAAG01044469.1:1778-30045 GCA_013390105.1 Tichodroma muraria
CAGGACTCTGCCAGTAAGGATTGTCTGACTCTTTTTCATATGCATCTATGCAGAGATCCATCCAAATTCCAGCCGGTGAACCTAACATCTCTTTTAAGAACAGATTTATTTATACTGTCATGACTTATAACAGGATTACTTACATCATCAAAGATGATTCTTCCTTACCTTTTGGTAAAGGGCAATCAGCTGCTGAGGGTGAGCAGGTGAGCATGAAGATGAGGGAGGTGCTCAGGGACCTGGTACTTTTTTTTGTTCTCTCTTAAACAATTTAGAGTTATGAGGACTATTCTAGATTTTAATAAGCCCATTCAAATTCACATTTATTCTCTCATAATTGTATTTGGATAAGAAATCTCTCAGGGAATTGGATTAATTTATCATTTTTTTGCCAGGCATACATAATATTCTTTTATTCAGAACTGTATTGCTTATCTTCCTTGCCTGGCAGCTTGCTCAGATTGGCAGCATCTCCATTTCTTCTGTAGACATTTTGTAGGCAAAAGTATACATATTCTGGGAGCAAATATTATTTCAGTCTTGGAACCTGTAGGCTGACTAACTTATTTCTTGACTCACAGTCAAGACTGTTAAGGACTGACTTTTTAAAATTCACCTTTTCTTTGGGGAGAGACATTTGTTTGGGAAACCAAACCAACAACATTGTGAAGTTACAGCTAATACCAAGTCCCTCAGGGTGCTTCTCTTTGTGGGAAGGGTTAGAGGAAAAATGTAAATATTTTTAACCAGATGGCCATGAGGCAATTGTCCTTCTCTGTTGTCTTTCAAAATGTTGCCTGGCTGACATTCAGGTAGTGCTGTGTTACCTGGCCAAGGTTCTGATGTCTGCCTCAGAAAGGACAGGGTGAAACCCACACACAGAATGCTCACATAAAGCAACCTTTTTGTCCTGAGGCTCTGGTTTGAAGTGGCCCAGATTGTAAGCTCATGTGAAATAGTATAATCTGGTGCAGCACCTGTTACTTTCTCAAGGCTCAAAACCAATAGTTTCTAATAATTAGATGCTTCTGCTCTGCCTTTGCTGTAAGAAAGAGCTAGTTTTCCTGATGATTGGCTGAGTACCTGTTTATGCCAAATTCCAGTATACAAAGATCCACCAGGTCCAAGCAGCATGGCTTTCCCATTTAAAAGCAAAAAGAGAAATTGGTCTGTTTAACATTGTCAGTCTTCTATTTCCTGAAGAAATATAAATATTTCCTGGTGTTTTCTCCATCTAGGCCAGAGACAACCTCCTTATGGGACCTCCTGGGTTCCTGTGGCACTGGGCATTCTCACAGCTCTGGTCACAGCAGTTGCCCTGGCTCTTATTCTCCTTCGAAAAAGGAGAAAGGAAACTCGGTTTGGGTAAGGGAGTTTCTCCTTGTGCTGGTTAGAGAGATCTCTGCTTTCTCTTCTATTGTGGTTTCTGATTCAATTACTTTTAAAAAAAAGCTTTGTGGATTGAGTACTTTTGGCTGTTTCTTTGGGTAATTGTATTAGTTGTTTTTTTGTTGGGATTTTTTTAGGGGGGTTGTTGTTATTGGGTTTTTCCCATAGTTTTGGGGTGCCTGCCTTTTCTTCAAAATGACAACACCAAAAATACAGTAGAAAAAATGTTATGTTAACAGCTAGGCCTTATTAGACTACAGAAATATAAACTCTGTCAAGGTAATTCTTCACACTGCTGTTTAAGAGATTCAAAGAGAAAAGATGCACAGATGAAATATCTGTATTCTTATGGGCTGAGCCCTTTGTCCCATGCTGGTTTTCAGTCTATCAGCTGATTTTAATGTCCTGACTGGCCAGAACCCTCTGGATCCCCAGTAAAGTTTCCTTTCCATCACCTCTGACATTTGGCTGGGGTTTGCTCCCTACTGCAAACAAAGTTCCTGTTCTTTCCAGTCTCCCAGACCTCCCTATCACAGCAGCAGAACCCTATCTCTGTTCCTGTGACTCCTGCAACCTGCCCCAACCTGCAGCTTCTCCCGGGCACTTGGGAGGAGTGATTCCCCTGTTTTGGAAGGCTGTAGGTGCATCAGCAAAGCAGCATAAACCCATTGTTCCTCCTCTCCAGATAGACGCTCTTTAATGAGGCAGAGAAATCATCCATACTGTTCAACACACCCTTTTAGAAGTGAATGGCCCATGTAATCATGGCCCTGTGTGTCTTTTCTGCCTTCTAGCCATGCCTTTGGCAGTGTGGTTGGCAGAGGGGATCCAGCAGTCCATTTCAGAGCTGCCAGGTCTTTCAACAGGGAGGGCCCAGAGCTCATTGAAGCAACATGTAAGTAAAATAACCTGAGTGATTCTGCCTGAGAAGCTGTGTTCATGCATTTACAATGCTCTCTCTGTTTTCACTAAAACTGATGTTTCTTGATCAAAAACATGGGATTAATTTATGGTGAGGCTTAGACGCTGTGAATTGCAGAGGTGAAAGGCCACAATGGCTGTTGCCATACCAGTTATATAGCCCGTGCTAATTACAGCTACAGTCATTACAGTATATTAATGCAAGACATAAATTCACCACTCCTCTGCCCCAGTTTCACTCTACAAGGACTCCTTTGACTGGAATATAATCCAGTGGTGAGATAAATATGGATGAACAATATTAGCAAGACTTTTTAAATTCAGTATGCTGAGCTGTGCTACCAGCATGAACCAGTCTTTCAGTCTTGAAAAGCCAGAAATTAGTAACTTATCAAACAGGAGATTGAGTCCCAGGAATGGCCAGATGATCTGTTAAAGTGATCCATTTCTGTCTCCTGGTTCAGGAAGGGCATGGCTCTCTGTGGCAGCACTGCATTGCTGGGTTAGGATGATGCTCCAGACAGTCATTAAAATGGTGCAGCTCCATCAGCTTAAGTTAAGCTGTGTGAACCAGTGTCTATCAGTGGCCCTTCAGACTGGATTTTATCTTCTCGGCATTCTTTACACTATTTCTATATTCCTATTGTTCTTGGAGTGTTTAAGGATGGTATTATCATGCCTTCTCCCTTTAAGTACTGTAAGTACATTTTCTGATAGTTGAAAGTTACTGGCCACCTGTCTGTGGTGAGGCTAAAGGATATGGAGGGGAATTCTGCCTTTTTCAGGTTTGCCTGCTTGCAGTGTGGGAATTAGATTGGAGATGGAGGTTATAACAGGTGACTCTTGGTGTTGTGACAGAATATTTAAATATCCCTTATCTGATGCTTCATTTGTTTTGTTGTTGTTTTTTTTTTTCCAGTGGAGAGTGTAGGGATCAGTGATGAGTTGAAGACAAAACTAAAAGATGTCTTAATCCAGGAACAGCAGTTCACCTTGGGAAGAATGTTGGGCAAGGGTAAGAACCAAAACTGAACGAGGCTTTACATTGAAAATCCCACTTGTGTTATTTTAACTGTTGAGTCAGGAGTAGCAATTACAAGCAGCCTGTTTTCTCTCCAGCTTGTAGATGGAAATTTAAATGGAACTATCCCTTCCGCTGGGATAAAACATTTCAGAGGTTTAGAGTAACTAAGAGGATATTGGCTAAGCCATTCCTATGATATGGCTCTACACAATCATGAGCTGCAGTCTATGCTCAGCTTTCCCAAGTAGTGTTAATTCACTGGTATGTGAATTTCTTGCAGAGATTTAAACAAAGGAATATTCAATTAAACTTCACCTTTTCCTATTTCTTTATAAGACTAGTTCTATTGTAGGTGTTTTTGACCCTTTGCCACAGGGAGCATTCTTCCACTCCTTCCCTCCTAGAACAAATGTGTTTCTTTCAGAGCAGGAAGATGACCTTCCTGCAGAAGTGGTCTCAGAGGGCTTAACAATGCTAAGTAATTAAACAGCTGTGTCATCTGTTTGTGAGTGTTAGCTCTTGGCCAGTTTCTGGGATCCCACTTCAACCCTTTTGGGCTGCTCCCTTGACAGGTAAACTGAAATTGTCTGCAGAGGGGCCCCAGGGCATGGCCTTGGTGTGGGGATGCCAGCTGGCAGGATCTGGTCTGTGTTGTCATCCCCACTGCCACAACCCCAGGTTACGTGTTATAAGGTAACATAACTGCATTGTCTTGGGCTCTCCTGACTCTACAGCTGAGCAGCAGCTCCGTAGTGTGGAAGCGGCACAAAATACCTTTGTTCCTTTCCATTTTCCTGATTTGTGCTCAGACCCACGGCTCATGGTTTTTGTGAAGTAAGCATGTGCCATGGAGTAGTGAAGGACACTGGTGAAAAGCAAGTGGGAAGATAATGCTTCTGGAATATGTGTCCTGAGTGCCATATTTTGCTTCCTTCTTTTCAGTATCAGGGTTCCTCATACTAATGCATTTTGGGTGGGATAAGCAGTTACAAAATTAGGGAGATGAAATCTAGAGATAGATCTAATGCAAAGAGGCTGTTAGGCTGTGGTATAAAGCCTCTTTAGGCTAAATATTTTGTAGAAGTTTTGGCCTGTTGCATATCCTCTTAACTCCCTTAGAGACCACACCAGGGCAAAACACTGCCTTCTGTTAATCAACATATCACTCACACACAACTAGATGCTCTATGTTTTCTCTGGTCAGCTGTGAGTCACAGAAGTCATCCTCTGAGTTTTGAGAGATAAGGCTGGCTGTGTCTCAAATGGCTGAGTCTTGGCACTATCACTCAGCTCTGATGGCTGTCAATACTAAGGGCTTCCTCGGCCAACCCATCTACTAACTGCTCCAGCAAAGAGCCTCCCCTCTGAACAGAACCTCACTCAGATTCATCCCTCATGATATGGCTTCCCCAGAAATGTCTGCACAGCCTGAACTCTGGCTCTGCATCATCTATCTGGTCAGGGATTGCTTTTTTCCCTTCTCATTTTCCTTTGCGTTCTGGACTGCCAGCACAGTGAGCTCTGTCTACTGGTAGTGATACCTCTTCTAGACACATATGTGCTGAAAGCTGCTCTCTGGAACTGCAGAAAGAAAAATTAAGCATTTCTTATGGGTACTCAGCTTTTTTGCCAGTGACCCCTGATGTGAACCTGCTGTGAATCATACTTTCTTCACAAGAAGCTGTTCCCTCACTGCCTACTCTGATAATTTTACAGGGGAGTTTGGGTCAGTTCGAGAGGCACTACTGAAGCTAGATGATGGCTCTTTCCAGAAAGTGGCAGTGAAGATGCTAAAAGGTATGTGGGAACAGGGCTATCTGAATTACTTTAGAGAAGAGAGCTTGGAAAAATTAAATGTTGTCTGTCCTAGTCTCAGCAACTATCCCCTAGTGCTCTTTATTTCTCTCTGAGCTTTCCACTCAGCCACTTTATCCATGTTGTCTCCCATTCCTTTCATGTCAGTCTTTTTGTAGTGGAAGCTCTTCCACTACAGGAAAGGACCTTCCTCTCTTCCTACTTTCCAGGAAAGGACCTGTACCACCTGGTTGCTTCTACAGCATGTAGCATGCGGTGAATGCAACCAAAACCACTACATCATGTAGCACAGACAGCTCAGACAGGTCTGCTCTGCCCTAGTAATTCAGCAGTGAAAGAACAGTATTCCTGCAAGCACATAGCCTGGAATAAACATAGGAGTGTTTGGGCTGAATGCAGTGACAAGCTAACTCATCTCAGTCAGCACATTTGACTGAGCAGTCCAGCTCCTTTCTGATTTGTCATTTGGTGAGTGTGCATAACAAGGGCAGCTAACAGGCAGAAGTCTGTAACAAGAAAAGCAATTAAGAGATAGGTATAAATCAAAGGAAATGTGTGTATATGTGTGTTTATATATGTTAACCTAAGTTATTTGATCCCTTTTGCCTGTAAGGCAAAAATTAACTGTGACTGACTGAAAGCAGTCGCACTCACTTATCTCTGGAGCTCAGTTTGCTGTCACAGAATAACAGCTTGTACTGAATACACTTAGTACCATTCCAGTGTAAGTTGTATCATTTTATCCAGTTTCAACAATAATTCTAATCAGTTTGCAAGCTTTTGCGTCGTCAGAATGTCTCCCTTCAGGCATCTAACTTAGGAACAATCTGTCAGCCTCCAGAGGCATCTTCCTTTCTTCATTGACTGTGAAAAGGGAAGTTCCTTTTGTCCTCTGAATCATATTGAAATTACTTGCCTAAAGCAGATAATGTGAACACTCCCCTACAGGTCTGAGTCTGATCTTGCAGCAGGACTGGAGGACTCTTGCTAAATTCAGCAGCAGCAGTGAGGGAAAGAGTCGATTGGGATACTTCTTGATTATATCAATGTATTTCCATAAAACTGGAATCATAGCAATGAGAAATAATTTACTCCAAAATTTTGCTGATGAATGTCACTGCTGAATTTGGTCCAAGCTGTCCAGTAGTGTGGTTATTAAGAAATCTTAGTTCTATCACCTTATAAGACTCAATCAATCAAAGAGACATAAAAGCATTGATCTTTCATGGCTTCCTTGTTAGAGATGAATTGGGCCCTGCTGTGCCAGTCACGAGCTCTAGGCCATCTCTGCAGTTTCAACATTTTCTTTCATTTGCGTGACGTCTCCTCTCCCTGACATTTGTAGTTCAGGTTCTTTTACCTAATTAATTCTTACACCTTTAACCCCCATACAGTTTGCAGAGCTTCCAAGGAAAGTTCTTACTCAGAAAAGAGCTGCTAACCAGTGGTTCTTTACTCTGCCAAGAACCAATTTACCACATGCCCCTGATACGTGCTTACTGCTGCCCATCCCAGGAGAGAGTGTCAGGCTGTGTTTTGTTGTAAAATGGCTTATGTAGATATAGGTCTGAGAACATGTGCTGTGCCACAAAGAACAAGCTTTTGGCAATCATTATCTGTAAAGTCCCTTGGAGCCACAAAGAAAGTAAACTTACAGTCACTTTTTCCAGCTGACATCTTCACCTCCACTGACATTGAGGAGTTCCTGCGAGAGGCTGCCTGCATGAAGGAGTTTGACCACCCTCACGTCACCAAACTGATCGGTAAGACAGCGCTGCCTCTCGTGCCTCAGAGCACCTCCTGTTCCTGCATTATCCCACACAGCCTCACTCTCCCCAGAAGTGCTGGTGCAGCCTCCTCTGTGCTGCCTGGAGTCCTGCATAGGTCAGCACTGCTCCTTCCCAGGCCCCAGGGAGCTGGAGCGTGTGTAATGCTCCCCACACCTGCCCTCACACATCAGGAGCAACCATCTCCTGTTGAAGCTATTTCTTTGGTTCTTGCAAGTGCATCAGGGAGACTTTGGCTGAGACATGTCTAAACTGCTGTGAAATGTGAACAGGTGGGCAGGTAGACTATAAATAGGAGGAAGATTGTGCCTTTCCAAAAATACTGAGTAAGAAGCAAGACATTCGTGGGTGGACACTTTGGAATGCAGGTGTTTTCCAGAATGTGGAGATTGCTCTGCAGAGCCTGCGGTTGGGGCCGTCTGGTCTGCAGTGATCCTAGAAACATTTGTAGTTGTCTCTGCAAGAAGCTGAGAGGCACTGGGCTCTTAGTACAGCCTCTGAAGTAAACAGGGTTAGAGGCATCTTAACACCACCTGGCATTAAGACATAGAAGCTTGGAGCATGGAATCTACCCACCAAAACTGCACATTTTCCTCCAGATCTGTAAGAGGAAGACACAGCAGCCTGTAAGATTCCTCCTTGGAATAATCTGTTTGCTAATACCCCTTTGCTGTGTGTGTCTTCATCAGGAGTCAGTCTACGAAGCCGTCCCAAGGGCCGTCTCCCAATTCCCATGGTGATCCTGCCCTTCATGAAGCATGGAGACCTCCACGCTTTTCTGCTGATGTCACGGATTGGGGAAAACCCATTTGTAAGTCTGTCTTACTGTAGAATTCCTTCTGGGAGGGTAGGGATTTTCAGAGAATGTTTTTGGAGCAGCTCAGGATTGGTCTCCCAAAGGCACTGGCAGATGACTGGATTTTAATACCAGAAGAAGTTGTGAGATGTGGTCTTAAAGTATTTTGCTCTATGCATGTTGAGGACAAGCTCCTCCATTCCATCCCATCCCCTCCCCTCCCTGTATTCCCCATCCCTGCTCTGTAAGGTGGCAGCAAACTTTTCGGTTTTGGAATAGGTGCTTGAAAACCTCTAGGAACAGAACCTAAACTGCTGTTTCTTACAGAACTTGCCTGTTCAGACACTCCTCAAGTTCATGATTGACATTGCCAGCGGGATGGAGTACTTGAGCTCAAAAAATTTCATACACAGGGACCTTGCAGCTCGGAACTGCATGTAAGTGATTCATGAGTTTTGAGAGAAAAGAGAGACCTGAGTGGGTGAGGGAGGGATGAAAAACCTTTTGTATGACAGAGGTGTGAGGAGTCCTGTCTAAGAATGCTGATCTTTGCATTTAAGTAACAATAGCCATAGGGGAGTCATGGTCATTGTGGTGGGGTGTGTGGTGGTGCTGCTGGGAGCAAGGAGCAACTCCTTAAGTCCCACTGATCTTTCAAACAGACCCTTTTTATAAAGAACTTTTCCATCATTGGTCTGCACGTAGAGTTTCACAGAGCTGATTACAATATGTGTTTGTAATTAGCCACTCCAGTGTGTCAGCATAGACTATTTGTTCCACAATATAAAGTAACCAACAGGAGGGAATGGGTTTGGCTGTCCTAGGAGAAAAGAATTTCCATTGTATTATGAAGTCTGTATTTCTGTCTATTTTGAGGACTTGATTATCACAATACAAAAATTGTAGTTTCCTTGAAAGCTTGTGGAGAATGCCTCTAAAAATAATTGCATGGCCAACACACCGTATGATTCCACTTCACTGTTCTTGACACCAAACTACCTTGACTGCTTTGATGAAAAGACCTTTTTTTATCCTTTCCACTCTGTTTCTTCCCTGAGAATGGAGTAATGAACAACTCGTTGTGACAACAGAGCTCTGCCTCTGAACAAAACCACAACAACCAATAAAATCCACAATGAGACACAGATTTCCAAAGGCATTTCAATGTCCAGATGTACAGACAAAGAGCCTGATAGTTATGATGAAAAATGATGGTTAGCAGGTTAGCCTGCTTTGACATTTATGGGAAACCCATACTGATTTTCTGTTTTCGTAGACATCCTCCAGAGGAAGCTGAATGCCTATTTCAGCACATCTTCTGGGGAAAGCAATGACTTCTTTATGAGGCCTGGGAGTGTGAAGTGTTTGTGGGCTTTACTTGGACTATCTGCCAACATGTATAGGTTTAAGTGGGTGACAGAGCAATTCAGAACATTAACCAGGCCTGGAGAGGAGATGCTGCAGATCTAGCAGTTCAAGCAGTTTTAGCAGGCAGTCTGGGCAATCACCCTGTGATTTTTTTGATTGCCAATATGGGGTGCAGGCCTTGGTGATAGCAGTGAGCATTGCAGATGTCCTCCGATAATCTTGGAAACAACAGAAGGTATCTGAGTTTGCTTTGTGTAAGAGACTAGACCATCTGAGCCTAGCCACTGCCTTACTTCCTTAGTCATAATTAGTTCCCTGTTAGTCTGAAGGAACTAGTTTGAGACCACTAAGCTATTTCACATTGGTCACAGGTGGATGTAATCATTCTCCTTTTGTGTAATACTTGGTGAGACATACCTCAGTTCTCTGAACTTTTTTTTTTTCTCCTGAAGTAGCCAATAAATGCTTTTCTTTCCTCAACTGTGAAAACTTTCCCATAGGTTGGATGAGAACATGAACGTGAGTGTTGCAGACTTTGGGCTTTCTAAGAAAATCTACAGTGGAGACTACTACCGCCAGGGTTGTGCCTCCAAGCTGCCAGTGAAGTGGCTTGCTCTGGAAAGTCTGGCGGATAATCTGTACACAACGCACAGCGATGTGGTGAGGTTTGCTCTGGTGCATTGGGGACCACTTGTATTGCTGCTGAAGTGGAGAAATCCCATTGAGGATGGGAAAAGGCCCTGGTGACAGGAAAGAGAGTTTACCTTGTGTTTGAGTTATGGTGCTGCCTCTGCCTTGAGTGCTGTCAGAACTCTAGGATAAAAATGTCTGAGTGGTTAATGGCAGAAGACATCAGCCCTTTTCTTCTTATTGTCCTTTTGTCTTTTTCAGAGTTCATCCCTATCCTCTTATTTATCTTTCCCCTCCTCCTCTTCCTTTTCCTCTCTTTATGCAGTTTCTTCTCTCTTATTCTTTTTGCTTTCTCTTCTTCCTGACAGTTTGAAGGTGACATTTGAAAAGCGTGTAACCCACACACTTGCGTACAACTGCAGCAAAGGTACTCGGTGCTGCAGAAGGCATCGGTGGAACTCCGTACATCTGAGTACATCAGTGCTTAGACACTCCCCATAACTTTGCCCCTGGGGAGCAAGGCTAAACCCATTCATCTGAAATTCTTATTTTCCTTTTGGGATTTTTTTATTTTCGGATACCATCTTCCCTCCTCCTTGCTGCCTTTTGTTCTATTTTCACACCAGTTTTGTCCTTCAGTCCTGTGGACTTGCCTTTCCAGTTATCCCTGTCATGATGTCCTTGAATAGATAACCAAGAGTGCCTTGTAATGTGGCTGCTGTGTTGCCCAGCCTTTGCTGCATCCACTGTAGACAGTGTTTAGTGACTGGTGATCACTAGTTCAGCCAGTTTACAGCAGACATTGTAGCCAGGGGTTTGCTTATGAAAATAACAATTTTTTGCACCTCACAAACCTTGCAGTTTAGTTGAAAAGTACGACTGTGCAGTGTAGAGCAGAAATGAATGTGAGCCATAAGTGGTTTGTTTGTTCCTTGCCCTGCTTATTGGCTAAACTCTGCTTTTACTTGTGCCTGTACATTGCTAGAAACTCAGAATCTGGTTAAATGAATTAAGAAACTGATTTGTGAGCCCCAAACCAAAATCTTCTTCTAGCTGGGAACCAAAAAACTGATACCACCTACGTTAAAGAAAATAAGTAGGAAAGGTGTGCAGGTGGAAGACAGGAGTAGCTCCCAAATCTTCCCCTGCTCCACTACAGAATGGAGCTGGGCAGGGCCTTCAGCTGTCTTCTAAGATGATGTGTCAGCATTGGCAGCACCTGGTGGGTCATTTCTGTTTTCTAGCTAGAGTTTGGATAGTCCTTGCATCACTGCTGCTCGGATGACATTACCCAGCACAGTCTGAGCCTACTGAAACCAAGCCCAGTGAGCAGGGAACAGTCTGTTCACTTGTTCTGTGTGCTCTTCTCTTTCAGTGGGCGTTTGGGGTGACCATGTGGGAGATTGTGACCCGAGGGCAAACCCCTTATGCTGGCATTGAGAATGCAGAAATCTACAACTACCTCATCAGTGGGAACAGGCTGAAGCAGCCCCCGGAGTGCCTGGAAGATGTGTGAGTACTTCCTCACCCTGCTGACATGATTTTTTGAGAAATTTAGCTTGCTGGAAGGAAAGAGAGGCAGCTAGCTGGCTGGGATGCTGATCTGAATCTCTCCTTTCCAGTACACAGAGCCATTCACTAGAAAGTCCCTGGGTTAGTTACTAGATATTCTTTGCTGGCAGAGCTCCCAGAAACCTGTGGTAACTACACAAGCAGCTAACTTGGCTCAATGGTTTCAACAGTGTCAACATTAGCAGTTCTTGGCTTTGTGGAAACTGTAATTGTGTTTCCAGAATCACTGAATCCTGCCTCCTCAGGCCGGCATCTGAACAAAGGGATGAGTTCCACGGCACACCCTTGAAGGCTGAATAGAGGCAATCTAGCAAGACTACAAGGAAACTGGATTGCAGAGGCAGTGGCCTGCATGTGTCTTTCAAAGCTTGGCCCAGTTTTCAAAATTTGATCTACTACTCCCAGAAATAGCAGGCTGAAAAAGAAGGGAGCAGATGGGACAAACTAAAGTTGTGTAGATCAGTGTCCCACCTTAAATTACATCTAGGAACAAATCCAGGGCAATCTTGAAGATTCTGGTTGCAGACATTTTCAGGCTTACAGGAAGGACCTAGATAGTCCACAGGGCAGCAGGCAGCCACATGCTGCAGCCTGTGCTCCTGCCTTAATGCTGCTGCCAAGGGATCACTCTTGGCCAGCAGGTCACAGGAAATATTTGCCATGGGTGGTGGCCAGAGATTCCTGGTCTTCTCACATGGGGCTGGGATCCCCCAGGGAGTGTCACCGTAACTTATCCCAGGGTAAAGCTTGCCTTGCCTGGACAAGGTGAAATCATTTCACTGAGGGCCCAAGCAAGGCTGTTTTTTCTGTGTGTTGTGCCCAAAGCAAGATATAACTATGAGCACTGATTTTAGTGGTCTAAGACCTCTTTCCTCCCTCTTCCCTCCTGCTCTGATGGTGGATTATTTCATGTAGTTGCTTTCTCCTTTTCCTTTTTTCTACATAGGGAATAATCTGTACTCATGTTACTAAAGCTGAACACTTTTATCTTCTCAGCAGTTCATTTTAATTTTTATTGAGTATAAGTGAAAACACTGTTATATCACTGCTTAAATTAATTACACGTCTGCATCTGGACTGCTCTGAGTAGCTTTGGTTCCACGTTGTGGAGCTTATGGCTGTAGGATGTTAGGGATTCAGAAAGTAGAGAAGAGACTCAAAAACCTACTAGATGCTGGAGAAAAATCCATCAAAAACTACTGAAAAGGTACAACTATTGTTTTGTGAGGTCCTTGAGCTACAGGTTATCGAGACCTGAGAAAATATACCTGAAAGATCTCACTACATGCTTTCCCTAAGTGTTGTTACTGGACTCTGTGAGGCATAGGGTACTGGGGCAAATGGACTTTTGGGCTGATCCAGTACAGCCAGTATTTTTCTACCTGTTCTTCAAATGGATTATGCTGATTGACAGCAAAGTTAGAAGAGAGTATTTAATTTGGTTGCACAGAATTGGAAGTTTCTGGTTTTTCTGCAGCACTTAGAATTATTTCTACTGTTTGTGAGGGATGTAAATCAGGATTAAGACAACTGAACCACAGAAGCTTTCTGTAAAAGTAGTGTGAGATCAAAAACAGTCTTGTAAATCTGATCGCAAGGAATACAAAAAGTAAAATAAAACCCATCATGAAATGCTTTATTTCCCAGTAAAGGCCATATCAGATTTTTTTTTCATTTACAAGTTCAACTGAGGTTCATTTGTATGCAGTGTTTTTCAGTGC
Source organism: Tichodroma muraria (assembly GCA_013390105.1). Taxonomy (NCBI): domain Eukaryota; kingdom Metazoa; phylum Chordata; class Aves; order Passeriformes; family Sittidae; genus Tichodroma; species Tichodroma muraria. The sequence continues at coordinate 14,802 of WAAG01044469.1, forward strand.
CAGCACTGTGCTTTGTTCCTGTTCCCCTGCAAAACTGGCAACAATAACACCATAGGAATGCAGCTGCCAGTCTTGTGGGTGATGCACAAAGAGGAGCAGGACAATGGCTCTGGCCGTGCTCCAGCGCAGCGCTCTGGCGGGAGGGCAGCCAGCGCGGACACTGAGCTGCGAACGCAGGGCAGGAGAGCTCCACTTCCCCTGCCCAAGCATGGGCCAGCAGAGCCAGTGATTGTCCCTTCATGCTGGCCCTGGGGCAGCTAGAGCTGAGGTAGCTGGCATTTGTCCATGGGAGAAAGGCTGCAGGATGGGACCTGGGCCTGGTAACGGCCCTGAATATATCTTCTGCACAGGGGTGGTACCTTTGTAGTTGGAAGGCCACTTCAGCATCCCTCTTCCAGCATTGAAGCTGTTGTCCATTCTTCAACAGCCCTCTAAACAAACCCAGTGCGCCTTTTTCCAGTCCTGTCAACAACCTGTCAGGCAGCAGCAGCAGCACACTTCTGTTACTCTGGGAGCGCTGAGTCAACATGGCATGAAAGAAAGAATACTCTGGAAATAACATGCACCTCCCACAGCTTGATCTTTGTTTTCTTCCTGTGATTTACCTGCTCTTGAACTAGAATTTGGAGGGATGGCTTCAGCTGTGGCAGAGGTTGTGAGGGTGCTTTTTGTGAATAAATTCAAAAGCTATTACTAGGTGATGTCACACTCACAGTCCTATTCTAGCTCCCTAGAGACAGCAGAACAAGGGATTTACCAAGAAATTCAGCATACTTTGACAGGGCTTTTGGGTTCTTGATACCATCTAAATAACTTCTTTGACCAAAGGGAGAATGCCCTTGAAAATGGGAAGAAACAAGAAATTAGACCTATAATGGCCATCCATGCTGTGTCACCTGTGCAAGGCCAAAGCTGACAGGTTTTGGGGGAAGTGTCTGTGTTTTTTTAAGCTTTGCTGCTTAGAGCCCCTGTTCAGAGGTGCAGGGCATGGCTGCTCCACTTCTCAGTGCTCTCGTCTCCCTCTGTTTTGCAGCTATGATCTCATGTGCAGATGTTGGCATCCTGAGCCCAAGCTACGCCCCAGCTTTGGAGTACTCCGGTCCCAGCTGGAAATGATTCGTGGGAGGATGTCCACGCTCTCCTCCAGTCAAGATCCTCTCTATGTCAACATTGGGAAGGACAAAGAGGCGTCTGCAAGTGACCCTGCCCTGCACGCCTCCTTTGGAAATATGGATGCTGAAGAGACTGTTGCTGGGGCAGCTGCTGCTGTCACAAGTGACTATCGCTACATCATGAGCCCCTTGTGCCTTGGAGAAGATGCTGAGGGTGAAAGGCATCCAGATGGACAAGAAGGGGAGGACAAAAGCCTTCTGTATGAGCTAGAGACAGAAAGAGAGAAAAGTTGCTAGCCTGTACATAGCAGTGACACTCTGCTTCCCTGGGACTGGATGTGTGCAGCATGGTGCTGTGTCCTCTGGGGCTCTGATGCTGGATCTGGAATAGCTCTGAACAGCACTGGCCAGGGCTCTTGGGCAGCTTTTGTAGCTTTCACCACCTGTGTGGGCTGCAGTGGCAAATAGCTTGGAAGAACTGCAACCCCGACAACCCCTTGTATTTGGGGGGGAGGCAGTAGTGTTACAGGTTGACCACATCCTCCTGAAGGGAGTTCAGAGCTAAGGCAGCAGTCAGAGTCTGTGCTCTGCTTCTCACTGAATGCTGGAGCAGAGCTGAATACCTTCTGACTGAGAACCTTCTGTTCAGTCAGTGCTTGCTCTTGTGTAGATGTTGTCTTCAATCCTGGCTGCGTGACTTTGGGACTGGTACCTCTGAAAACTCTGGTGGGTATTTATATTGTCATTCAGGACGAGAGGGCAAAATTCCCCTCGTGTTCACTCAGCAGTACTGCCTAGACTTGCTGCCTACCTCAGTGGTTCTCAAACTGATCAGTGGATCTGCTCCTACCCAGCACTGAATTTGAACATCTGGCTCATTTCATGCGCTGACATTTGCCGCTTCCTCAGTCCGGGGCTCTTTTCAGAGTTTCAGACATTTTGGTGAGCAAGGAAATTAGAAAAAAAAAAAGAAAATCCAGCATTCCTCTTCTCCCCATGTATCTTTTTTTATGTCTTTCTTTTTCTTCTGTTTGATGCCAGTTCAGGCCTGACTAGACTTGCAGCTGACATTAAAATGCAAAGGGAGGGAGAGCAGCTGGCTTGTGTGAGGGCAGAATCCAACTTCAAAGGAATGGAAAGGAAGCAGTGTAGAGAGGACTTAACAGCACTATGTGGAAACAGTGCTAATTAATGCTAAGTACTCCCCTCCAGGAGAGGAAGAAGACTGAGATACAGAATGACAGACTCGCTCAGTTTCAGCAGGAGCGGGATTCAGCATTTGCTTCAAAGTTGGATTCTTTCAATCATTCTCTTTATTAGTCCTGTGTCTTCTTCAAATGACCAAGAACTGTAGCTGCTATAGTGACATGTGAAATCAGTTTCAGGAAGATGTGTGTGTGTTGGGGGGAGGGACCACCTGGAAGATCTCTTTCTGAAGAGAGAGGCCTCATGATGAAAAAACTTGAGAACCACTGGCCTTCCTGTTTAGGAGGTTTTCTGGCATGCTGTAAAAGTCACGTAAAACGTGAGTAGTATCACTGCAGCCTTCCAGACAGGGCAAAATTAATGGTTTTGCTCTTTGAGTTTTGTTTTGTTTTCCAATCAGCATGTCTGACTCACTGTAACTGCAAGTGCTTGTGTGGTTTTTAATAATTTAATATTTTACTGTAAATCAGCATTTGTTTTGTGCAGTGGCTCCCAACAAGGAAGTGCAGTTACATCCTACTCTACTTATCCTAAATATTTGCTAGATCTTAATTTCTTTTATTTTCACTGCGCTAAAAACTTGGCAGTATTACTTAGGATTCCACATTGCACTTCCTCAAACTAATACCACAAATGTCAGCATTTACTGAGTTGACAAAAGTGGGACCAAAAAGTCAAATGAGATTGCAGACTTGGTATCAGAACACTCCACCCTTCCATACCCAGTATGTGCTTATTGTAAGGTCAGGGTCTAAATATAAAATTCAGGTCAAGTTCCAGCCCTTAGTGAGAACTCTTCCTAGGGAAGGGGAATTTCAGCCTGGGACTTGAGCATGGGTCCTTTCTTTTAAGTTTCCTACTGAACAGGGATGTGCTACAGGTGTGTTTCCAGAAATTCAGTATGGTTTCTCAGTCACAGATAGAAATTCTACCATCTTACACTCCAGGCGGTACAGGGTTTTCTCTTCACTTAGGTGGAATGCTGTAAATACAGGTGAGAAGATAACACCTAACAAAGGGTAACAAAAACCTGTGCAGTGCACTTTTGCAGTGAGGGCAGAAGGCTATGCTCCCTGCAGCTGCCTAGGAAGTGCAGATGTACATATAGACTCTAACTCTGGGAAGCATGTCCTTAGTTTTTATGCATTTTTTAATAATAAAACCTGTACTGTGTTTGAGTCCCAGCCTCTTAACTGTGGCAGATGTGTGATGATGCTCACTAACTGTGTGGGGTCATAGTCAGCCCCAGCTGAAAGTCGTCTTTCTTCCTTCACCAAGCATGATTGAGCTACTTCTTGGGGGCAGAGAACGTTTGGCCTGCCCAGGTGGCAGTTACTCTGCATTGCTCCAGCCTTGAGATTATGGATCTGATGGGCAGGGGCTAGTGGTTCCACAAAGAGCGTCTCTGCGGCCACCGCTTGCAGGAACCCGGGGGAAAGCCCTTACTGGGATGTGGTGCTTCCTACCCAGGAATGCAAGACCTTTGCGTGAGTTCCTCCCTGAAAACTGTCATGTGCACCCATCCAACTACTGGCAGTGCTCTCAGTGGAAAGGAGGTTTGGAGGAGGTGGGTAAAATTCAGCTCCTGACTCAAATGTTCCAAGCACAACATAAAAGAGCCCCTGGATTTCCAACTTGCAGAGAAGGAAAGGCGTACCTCACGCTTTTATTCTTCACAAGCAAACAGCACGCTGCACGCCCTCTGCCTGCAGCTCACACAGAGAGGGAGAGTGATGGGAAACAGCACAAGCGCTCACCCCCCATCTGCAATGCAGGAAAAACGACTTCCAAAGCATGAAGCAGCTGACTTGGTTAATATTTTAAGGTTCCAGTGCCCAGTGATGTCCCTTAGATCTGGTTCAAATGATGATTTAATCGTTTTGCATAAAAGCCTGAACAGACCAGGTACAAATGAGGCTGTGTTGTGGGTGGGAAAGGCAACACCAGAAGAAGAACTAGTGAAAAAAGAGGGAGGGAAGGAGATTTTAAAATGGGGACAGATGGGATGAGCTGTCAAGAGGGAGTCAGAAAGCAGAAATGTGAAGTTTTATATATGACATACCAGAACAGAGATGGCATTGTCTCAGCTGGGACCAAGCAGGAGTCTGAGGTGGGGGCTAGCTGTGTGTTTTGGTAACGGATGAGGTGCTCTCTCTGGCCCAGCCCAGGTGCCCTGCAGTGTTTTGCTCTCAAATCACGAAGAGGCTGTACAGAGCTGGCCTGGCCCTGCGTCTGCTTGGAGACAGCACTGTGATCCTGACCCCAGGGAAGCTCCAGCCTGACAGCTCTGATTTAGGCACCAGCCTGGCACACTGTTTTCCTAATTAAACAAAATGTTTCTCCCACAGTCACCCTTTTTTTCCACCACCCCAGTACAACAGTGCAGTCCCTCCCATCCTCCCAAGCAGCAGCCCTTGCCCAGTCTACTGGGGCAGTGGGATGTCCAACATCTGAGTGTTTATGCTGAAGCAGCTTCTGTCCCCTATGGGCTAGCCTGGCCACACTCCTTCATCCACATCTCCCTGAGGATGAGACAGGGTCTCCTTCTTTTTAACGGAGGCTCAAGACATGCGGGGCAGCTACCAGCTAAGCTGTGAGGCAGCACGACCCCACAGCACTTAGCAGGAGCACAGCAGAAGCTCACAGCACTGCCTGTGTTGTATAGGAGTAGTTAGTGCAGGAGGAGACATGCCCCTGTCTCCTCCAGTGCCAGCGCTGACTGATGAGCCTCAGACTGGGCTGTGCTGGCAGCTCAGCCTGTGGATGCAGGGATGCTCCAGCCTGATCTGGTACCTGATCAGTGTGGGGAATGCTGTGTTCAGAGCTGACAGCTCGGCAGGTGCTTGCAGCGAGTGCATGGATATACCTTGGAGCTACTGCACAGCTACCCTGGAACCAGCCACCTTCCTTCTTGATCTGTGTTTGGAGGGAAGTGTTGAAGTCTTGACTTTGTAAAAGCACTCCCTAGAAGTGAAACGCAATTAGTTTTGAGTAAAAATCTGATTCTTGCTAACCAGTGAAAGGAACAATATTTGCACATAAATATTTTCCTGATTTACATTCTATACATTGCTGGCAGTATTCATCCTCCCTTGATGCTCAGCAATCAGCAACTTTTGCAAATCCTCTTATTTTTTACCAGGGATTTCTATGAGGAACCCTCATAGACACTCCTAATTTTATACTGATTTGTTATTTCACACCTGCTGTGCTCCCTTAAAATAGCAAGTTGTTTTACAAACACTGGATTCCTGTGGATTTGGACCCAATGGATGATTGAAACCTCTGGGTGAAGCTTGCCTCTAGTTAAGGTTCTTACAAGACATTTTGCCTTGGTGGAGTCTCTGGCATCCAATACTCATTGAATTTCCATCTGCAGTGAAGGTACTGATGTGGAAGTAATAGGGTCTGCCACATGCAGATTTTTTTCAGAAAACTTGTAGGAACTTAATTATCCTTCAGACCTCAATCTTGCCATCACATTTGGCTGAAATAAAGCAGTGGATTCAAAAGCTATTAGGGCCAACACGTGCAGCTGGTGATCAGAGAGCCTTGTTACCATGGGAAACGGAGCTAGAAATCAATTACTTAGTCCAAGAACAGAAAAGACCGACGGACATGGGTTTTGATTGCATTTTCTGTCATATAAAGGGAATTCAGTGTCAGTATGAATCAGACCTCAGTCACTGCACTGAGGTCTAGCAACAACAAAGATGACTGACTCCTCACTTCCTAATAACTCCATGGATCCTCCAGCTTGAGGTATGCCAAGCCAAGTCACTCCCTACTGCACTTAGGTGAAATGGAACATCTTTTGGTTATATTTGACAGTAGGACTGAAATTAAGGAACAGGTATTTCAGCAGCACAGAAAGTATCTAAACAGATTTTGTTTCCTCCAGTTTCTTTTCACTGGCTTGAAGCACAACTGAAAGAAATGTGAGACCCCAGGATACAGATGGCACTTGTTGATTTAAGTTTTGCTCAGTTCAGTATAGATTTTATAGGACTGGACCAGTTTCCAGAAGAGTCTTCATAGGAGCTGGCTCTTGCCAGCATGTGGTGTAAGGAAGCACAAATTCGTGACAAGGAAAGAGGGCTTGCATGCATAAATGATCCAGCTGGAGTACAGGAGACTGCAGCACATGCTGATAAATATACAGTGCCAGTAAAGGTGACAGAAAGGGGGAGCTGACAGAAACGGTGGGTCATTGGAGAGAAGCAGACTGTACGCTGCAGCATGGCAGTTGCTGCAGCAAATTTAGAAGGTCTTTGCTTTCTCAGTTAATATAGAAGACAATGATCCTGGCTGCTACCCTGTCATTACCTGAGCTGCGTGGGAGACTGCTGCTGCCTCTCTACTTCTCTTCTGCCAATGAATGCCTCTGTGACAGCGACTTTTGCTTGTGTGACATGGTGCTAGCCAGAGCAGAGAGCCCTTTGGTCACTCACTGCTGCCTCTCTCTGTTCCTTCTTATTAAATTACCTTTAAAGAAGCTAAAAGCCCCCAAGGTTCACATTGCTAGATGATGTAAAGCAGCATGCCTCTCCAACATCAGGCAAGGCTCAGAGCTAATTAATACATTTCCTGGTATTATTTGTCTACAGAATCCCTCTTCTTACACAAAGATACACAAAGAGAAAGAGGAGCAGAAATACTGTGCAGGCATGTGACAGGGCATATGAGGAGGGACTGAGCTTTAACAGCCTTTTGGTGACCGTGAACCTTGTACCTGAGCTGCAGGGTGTAAGGGCAAAGGAAGATGCAGACTTGTGGCTTATGCAGGGAACCCAAACTGCATTCCAGGAAGAAGCAGACACTTAGCTGTTGCCAGAACCCCTGAAAAGTGAAAAAAACTGGGTCAAATCTGAACTTCAAGGCTTAGCATCTCATCAGACATCTGGGGCAGTTTAAGACCCTCTCCCCAGTATTTGTTTGCTCCCTCTCTGCTGTAACTGGGGACTCCATCAGCCAGGGCCAGCAGTGCTGGTGCTGCCGAGGGTAGTGAAGATAGAGCTGATGATGCACAGAAAAGGATGAAGCACAGGCACATGTTTCTACCAGCACTGCTGAGGGGGTGGAAATCTCTGGCAGAGCAAACAGCCGGTGACTTCTCTCACTCCCTCCCTCCTGTCTGATTCACTCCAGCTTGTCTGCCAACACTCCCAATTATGCCAATGCACTTCCATTGAAGATGATATGCTGGGCTTTACCTGAGGTAACGATCAAGCTCACTATGTGAAATATTTCTCATATTTTCCACCTATTTATGAAGTCTCCCTGGGTCACCACTGAAATTGATCAGGGCTGCTCCCCTACCAGCCAGTGGATTTTTCTGCAGGCATCATCAGGCAAAGATCCAAATGAGAGGGGCTGAATGTATTCATTTACGGCAGAAATTAGCATGGCTCAGTATTTCTCTCTTTCCTTTCTTAATATACTCCACAAAATACTGCCAATCTGTTGAACTCTGTCAAGCTGTAGGATAGGGAGCTGCAGTGCTGGAACTAAAGGCATAGCTGGCCCACAGGGACTTTTTTGGGGGATTTATGCTCACACACTTGACCATTGCAGTTTCAATGGAGCAGACCTCATCCCAGAGGCCTCCCGTACTTCAGGTCTGAGCCATCCATTGCTGATAGTGGTGTAAATCTGTGAGAAAGACACTGAGATCATCAGAGCTTGATTTCTGGCATGAAAATAGCACAACTGAGGGAAGGATGCGGTACGTAACCTGGAAATGCACCCAGTCTGCCTATATACCATGACCTGACCTCTCCTGGGTGAAGATGATCTGCTGGGATGACGTCGGTTTTCTTCCTTGAGCCCGTTCAGCTGCTGAAGCATTATGTAGCACTGCTGAGCCCTGATGCTGATCCCACAGCAGGGGCGCTGCGCAGCAGCAGCTCACGGAAGTCCAGGGGATGATGCCGTCACAAGGCTGGCAAGAATTCAACATCGTGCTTTACAGCTTGCCTGTTTATCAGAAATCTGTGGATATAGAAAATACGCACTTTCCTTTGTTCCAGGAAGGTTCTAAAATATCACGAGAAAAAATTAATGGATTTATTATCTCGGTAAACATCTCACAGAGCATCACTGACACCGAATTTGGCAAATAAAGAAAAAGCTGTTCTTAGCAGAACATTACTGCTAATGGGGATTAAATCTTAAAGAAGACAAGTCTTTCTGTGGTCTTGCCATACAGTAGCAGGATGAGGTGTATCTGTGTCTCTCCCACAGCTCTTTTCCTGGACCTGCTAGCACAGATGGAAGCAAGGCACTGCCTTGTTCTCACCAGGTGTGGTCACAGGGCACAACATGCCTTTCCCTCTGTGCAGATGAACCCTCAGACAATGGCTTCTGTTACGGCAGTTTCTTCCCACCTGAGCTTTTGCTTGCAGGGAGGATGCTGGAAGCAGAAGCAGGCCTTGGTGGTGGATTCCCTCATACACAGAAAAGCCCAGGGCAGCCTGAAGTGAGCAATCCTGAGGAAGTTTGGGGATCAATTAAGTCTTGCACCCGCAGAGCCAGCTGCTGAGGACTGGCCAGTGAGCCAGCGTTGTCTGCTCCAGAGAGCGCCGGGGCAGCTCAGAGAGGGCAGAGGTGGGATAATGTGCCAGTTGGGGACATTTTGTAGTCTCTAGCATGACATTTGTGTCTCAGAAATGCCAGCCTCCTCTCCTACAGAATGAATTGGAGATGCTCTTGAGACTCGTATAACAGCAGACTTTGCCTGATTTTTAAAATCCCTCACATTCATTGTTTATGATCCTAAGAAATATGCCCATAAAGGCAGTTGAACATAGGCCCTTCAGAAAGCTGAATTTAATGATGTGCAGGTCTGTATGGGAAGCCTTTCCCAGCAGGTCCTGTTTCTGCTGCAGCTCTCCCTGCTGCCTGCTCAGACATTAAATCCTATTTTGCATCCCACAAATGCAATTTCAATATCTCCCTATGGCCACACACTCCTTCCTGTCCCTGTCCCAACTCAGATTGAGAACAGCCATCCTGCCTGGCTTGGGGCAGCCCCAGCACCACCAGCAGGCCCTGAGCCCCGCTAGAACTTACACCCACAAAGATAGTGTGCGTGACCAGCCAGATCCTTCCCCTGGCTGAGCAATTCAGGATCTTTGCTACCATGCCACTGAACTGTTCTAAGGGTCCTTGGCAGCAGGCACATAATTCTTGAGACGGCCTCAGTGCTTTACTCTGCTTAGTGACCTTGCTTGTGAACAGTGAAGACTAATCCTGCTTTTGTTTCTGATTGTTTTTTTAATCATGATTCAGCTGTCAAGAAGAATTAGCAGATTTCTGAGCTAGAAAAAATTCTATATTCTGGCTCCATACTAAGTCTAAGTGTTGGGAGTCTAAGTGTTGGGAGATTTTCCTGGCCAGACTTTACCTCTGCTCAGTTATACCTGTTGACTCCTGCAAAACTACAGGAAGCAATTGAAATGAGGATTTGGCCCCAAACTAGTAATTTTTGCTTGCATTGACATTCAGCATGCAAAACCTGATGAGATTTCTGGATGTAGATTTGGTGAGCTGCCCTATGAAGCAGGCTTGGGAGGGGTGCAGAAACATCTTCAAGCACCAGCTCTCAGACCACATGGAGTTTGTCACTTGTTTGCACCCTATGCTGCTTGTGCAGTTTTGTGATGTGATTATGTTGTTTATCAGCAGCATCCATGAAGAAACTGCATATTTGATGATTGCCTCCTCTGTGCCATTTTAGCAGCGTCTCCAGAAGCATTTCAGTGAAATGACATGAAAGCACTGGCTTGAAGTGGACACCTTAGCAGGTCCTTGCTTTAGACAAGGATGCTGCATTCATAGTGAAGGTCCTGACAGTCCCTCCTCACACTGCATGGGAGTTGTGACTGAGGCCACGCTGGGAGATGGACTGTGAGAATGCATCTACTGCTCATAGGCTGCCCAAGCGCTGCCAGTTCCCAGACCTGATGAGGAGCTGGACTGAGGAAACCATCCCTGCCCAAATGGGGACAGCACAAGCAGCAGGCTGCTAATACCAACTGCTTTGGTCTGTGAAGGTGCTTTGACTGCACCGCTCACTGATGCAGCTGTAGCTTTTTGAGTGAGTTTCCTCACCTCAGACCAGACTCTGAGAGCTGGTGCTCTGCTGCCAGGTGTCTGAGATGGTCTCTGCATTGCATGCCTGCCTCAGGAGCTTTATTTTTCCTTTGCATCAGCCTTAGAGGTAGGATGTGGGTAGCAGACAAGCGCTTAGGGCAGCGAGTTGCTTTGGATGGCAAAACTGTCCACCCTGCTCCTTAGTCCTGCCAGGGCAGTTAGTCTTGCTCCTTAGTCCTGGTGCCTGCCTCTTCCCTTCACCCTACTCCACTCCCTGCCTTTTCCTTCCTCCCTGTTACCCACCGGGTAGGCCTCCCACTTTGGGGAAGATCCAAGGCCTTTTCCCCAGTATGCCAGTGGCAGTCTGGGCTGCGGGGGCAGAGCTCTGCCCCTTGCAGCAGGGATGAGCTGTGCCTGCTTCATATCTCCTTTCGCCGGGAGAGGCTGCAGGGCACGGGTAGAGTCTGTCTGTTAAATCTGTAATATCGTTTGGGGCTTACAAAACTGCTTTAAATGAAGAGTTGCAGCATAAGAACTACTGGCTTCATATATCTGAGAAATCACCACCACTTTCAGTTTAAAAGGAAATAATTCTAGGAGCCAGGGAGAGGCTTGGGTGCCGTCAGGAAGTTCAGCCAGAAGCGCCGGCATCGTGTGCCTCCGCGCCGCAGGTGCTTTCACACTGCTGCCGGCAGACGTGTGCAAGGGGTTTGCAGCTGGAGCTTCCTGCCAGGGCTCCGGGACAGCTCCGTGCTCACGTGGGTGACGAGCGACCAGCGTCTGGGCTCCCGCGGCGTGTGTACGGTCACGGAGGAGCCCCGCGCCGCGGGGATGGAGGCACCGCGCCCGCCCCGAGGACCCTGGGGCGCAGGGCAGCCCCCGCCGCCCTCGCACTTCAGGGCAGGGTTGTGCCCCGTCTCCCGCCCCCATTTATTAGCGGGACTCAGGTCGATGGCGCTGCGATAGCGATCTGACCCCGGGAGCTGCGCCGGCAGCCTCCTTCCTCGGGGCTTGCGCGGGGCAGGTTTAACCCCTCGCCTGCGGAGCCGCCCGTCACCGTGAGGAAGGGGCAGCCCAGGGCCTGGGGACGGTGGGTTTGAACTATTCGGGCACCAAAGGGTTTGTTAGGATGCGGTCCCTTCAGAACGGGAAAAGGAAGGAAAAAAGACTGGGCTCGGCTAGGCTCGCGGCAGCAGAAGAGCCAAAACTGCGGCACGCAAAGCAGTTGGGAAAGACAGCGAGGCTGGGAGAGCTCCGCTGGGGTGGTCGGGGCTGCTCCCTTCGGCGAGCGGTGGTCCTTGCCAGATCCCAAAGGTACCTTGTGCCCGTTGGGAACTTGCCTACGGCAAGAAAGCCAAATCCCAGCGTCTCGTCACTGATGCTTTCCCAGGCGGTTTCTGCATTCAATACACACCGTGCCCGGAGTGAGCTGCAGAGAGACGCGCCGGCGCCAGCAGCTCCCCTCCTGTGGATGCTGCCGCAGGTCTCCCGGCTTTCTGTAGAATGACTGAGGGCGAGGAGGTGAAGTGCAGCCTTGTTTCAGTCCTGCCTTCTTTGGGCTGGGGAAGGCAACAGCTGGGGAATTCGGAGGTCGCAACTGTCCTCGGCCCTCGTGGAGGGAAGCTGGGACGGTCCCCGTGAAGGAGAGGACTTGGCCACCTTGCAGGCTTCTGTGGGAGAGAGCAGAAGCCCAGCATCAGAAGCACAGGCTCCTGCAAGTGTCCAGAGACAGGAAGAAGGAAGGCTGCAAGGGGGAGCAGTCTGGAGACCTCGATGAGCTCTTGGGGGACTTTGTCACATCTGTGAAAACAAAAACAGAAATAAAGCTAGGGACAGGTATTCTGCTTTGCCTGCCATTTTTCCTTGTCGAATTATTTAAGAAAGCCAGGGCAGGCTTTCCTCCCAGCCTTATCTCTCCAGCCCCAGTGCCTGATTCCTGGCCTCTGGCTTTGGGAAGAACCTTTCTTGCTGTACAATTACACCGCTACCTTTGCAGCTCTGGTGACCGGCATAAAGGGAAGGTTCAGGTTTAAATTGTGATGAGGATACACAATAGCAGCAGCTCCAATGTAACCAAGGGAAACTCTTAGAAAGCAACCATCATCAATGAATCCCATGTATTAAGATAAGGTCATTATTTGGAATGCAAAATCCATGCTGCAAAGCTAGTAAATGTCAGCTTCACAATTATCTCAGCAATCTTTATCTGATTCCCATGTGTGTAATGCTGATTTCATGAAAAATTCACACATTATTTTCTTCATATGATCCTGACTTGCTCAGTGCCCAGGAAGCTGCATCCTTAATCTGACATTTTGCAGGCTTTGAGTGATTGATTAAAGCATTTAAATAACATACTTCAAACACAAGGGCGGTGGTGATTGTTAAATGCAATTATTGTTGTTTAAATGTAATTATTTTTACATTTTGATGAATTATAAATGGATATAATTAATGGGAAAGCAAAATTTGTTTATAGGGGTTTGATTTCTACAGTCCTCAGGAATAAACAGAGCAGGTAATGAGTCTGGGAATAAAATGCCAGCCTTAGGCATAGACCAGATTTAGCACCACCCTTTCTCTTTGTATCACACTTCCTTCCTCCCACGACCTCAGCCCACTCAAAACCTGCATAATTTCTTCTTATAAAAGGATGTGCCTGTTTCTGCTCAGTTTTCTGAAGCCTTTATTTTCTAAATATGTTCCTCAGTGGGAACACTCCAATTGGATTTCCAGGCCTATTTTATCACTTTTAATGGGATGGGTGGGGCTGGAAGAACTGAAAAAGTTGGGTGCTGATTTCAAGTGAAGGGAAGAGGCCCACAGTGAACGATGTGTGAACAGGAGGGTGGAGAGAACTGGGATAGTGAGTGGGAACCTCTGGGTAAACAGATGATGTTGAAGAGCAGTGTGGTCCCTGGGCAAACACGCCCCTGGAAGAACAGGTACTGACTGCTCTTCGTCCACTTCCCCCTTTTAAATGTTTTATTCAGAAGGGAAAGGAGGGGGAGAGGAGGATTATTCTTTTTCTTGCTTATTTAAGGTTCTTCAGTCTCTAATGAACTTTAGTTTCCCAATACTTAGCTTTCAAAAAAATAAAAATTAGTCAACAAACAAAAGGATTCTTCTGCAAAACCTCACTTGTAATTTGAGCACCTCCGCTTCAGATGACATGTACACTTTTAAAGTTCTAAAGTTAAGATTTCCCAATCTAACTTGCATAGGAACTTCTTCAACACAGCAGTCATAAGATCTACCTCTTTCCAATAAAGGATATTTTTTGCACTTAGAGACCAAAACAACACCCTTTTATTTTTTTTTTAGCTGTAACACTCAGTTGGCTCATTTCTATGATATTCATAAACACCATCAGGGTTCCTTCAAAACTACTCTAGTCATAATGTCTTTTCCCTGAGAGATTATCAAAGACTTACTTCCCCTCCATGTGTTATCTTTTATTTTTCCAAAACTCCAATATCTTTGATTGCCTTGGCATTACTTCTTTATCCTTTCATATGTTTGCAACATCATTACAGTTAATGTCAAACAGTAAATTTTATTCGGGTGATGTTTCCTCTGTTCGGCCTATTAACTAAAACAGATCCTGCAGCTGGGAATTGGGCACTTCATCCCTTATAGAAGCAGGAATTTCAAAGAAGCTATCCCTCAATCGGCCCAGAAATTCCAAAAAGGCGGGTCCTAAGCTCACCAGTGCTTTCTCCATTGACACCCAAACCCTTCTGAACCTTGACTGTAAGACTGTAGAAGCCCAACAAAAGTTTAGCTTATGTACCAGCCAATATATCTGCAACCTTTGCACACAGATTCCTCAAATATAATCTAAGAAATGAGGGAAGATAACTTTGAGCTTTTCAGTGATCTGAGAACCAACCACTCAACTTGGTATCAATTCAACACAAAGTTCAATTTTGCAGAAGTATAAATCTACATCTAATTAGATACTTCCATTTTTACATCCCTCATGGACTCCCCAGCCATATTGTCACACATTCTCAGTAACATCACAATGCCTGGGGAATGCAGATTGCTGCGATGACTGAGCACCTCTCAAGGCCCAGGCACCTCTCAAGAAATTTCAGCCCAGGGCAACGTTATGGTGCTGTTTACCACCAGATTTTGTTTAAATTTTAGATTAGATTCTATTACATGTGATCTGCCTTTACCCTAGTCCACCTGAAATTGCTTTTCAAGATGGCACAGGAGGCCTGGCGTTCCTCATTGATGCAGTTACAGCCCTCGGTTACAATTGCAACACAATTCAGCCAGCCTGCACACGCCCATGTTGCCCAGAGCTCAGGGGGGTTTCTTTCTTTATTTTTTTTCCTTCAACATCTGTTCCATTATTTCACTGTACACCGAACACAGACTTTCTGGATAAGAGTCTCCAGAATCACCTTTTGCCTAAGCCGCCCAGGGCCGTTATATTCAGAGGTATTAATGAATACGTCCCTACGCTGACGGGCCTTTATTTGACTCTTTGGCCTCGCACGTAGTTTCGAGGTAGCTCGGGGATTGATGTGAGCGCAATTCCGTGGGCGCTCGACAAACACCTCCGTCGCCGGGAGCCCTGCCGGGTCCGAGAGCCTTCTGCGAGCGGCAACAGCACCCACAGCGTGGGAAATCCTTTTCAACCCCGGCATCGCACCGTCGGCATTCGCTCGTAGCTCCAGTTACCGCCAGAACATCGCACCCCGCCACGCAGGAACCCCTTTTCCCGATTTAGAAACGCGGAAGGCGCTGCGGGCGGCCGAAGGGAGTGCGGTGCCGCGGGAGGAGCGCGGCCGTGGGAGCGCGCCCGGGGCACGGCCGCC
>WAAG01044509.1:0-16151 GCA_013390105.1 Tichodroma muraria
ATTATCTTTAAATATCTTCATTAAGGGCCTAGTGTGTAATGCTTATCAGTACATATATCAACACTGGAAGATTTAAAAGAGATTCAACAGATGGGCTGTAGCCACAACCACATTTTAGGTAAGTGATGCATTTTCATGATCTTGATGGAAGTGGAATTGCTTTGAATAAGCAGAAAAGAAAGCCAAACTTTAAACAAAAAATTGTTAAATGGAGCTTTGGATTTACATCATATATTAAACACCATCCTAAGGTTGGTCTCTTCTTAAAACTAGCTACTGTTCTTAACCAGGTTACATCTACTACAATAATGCATGACTGGGAGTTAGTCACAGGAGACAGGTTCACTTTCTACATCATTTGGTCTCTGCTTTACTTATATTTTAAATCACAGAAGGTCAGATACTGCTTGATATTCATACACCCTGCACAGCACAAGAAAAGTGCAAAGACCGCTCTTCCCTCATGAAACTCTGGCAACTTACAGGCTAATTGTCTGTGGGTGAATTTGACACACATTAAGTCTTTTTATACCAGAACAAGCCCTCACTCCAGCAAATATTAAGATCCTGAAAACACTCAGATAAGGACAGATATGTAAGAAAAAAATAGCCCCACGTGCCATCAACTATGCCATCAATAATACAAAATATTTTACACCACTTGCACCTGAGTTGAAGAGTGGAAAAGAGAGGGAGACTCTGTCAGTGCAAGAGAATGATTCATGTGACCACTTTGTCTTAATTACTCAGAACAAGCAGTTTGTTGCTGTTTAGTGAAGAACAAAGATATCAGCGTCCCCTGACAGAAAAATAAATAGCCATCATAGTGGTGAAGATGATGATGACTCCCAGAACAACGATCAAAATCCGGTTTTGGATGATCCTGGAAAAAACCAGAAGACACAAAAAAATTGCAGTGAATAAAACAAAATAAATCAAAATAGCTGAATATATATAAAAATTATAAAATGAGGTGCACAAAAGGACTGGAGAAAATACATATGCCCCCAAATTCAGTATTCCCTCTACCATTCTGTGTATCTTGATTATTTTTTACTTCTCCCAATTTCCAGCACTTCTAACCATATCTTTATGTAGCTATTAAATCCAACTCCTATATTCAAGAAAGAAATAGACTTTTCTGAATTATGCATACATTTATATACATATTAGAATAAATTAAATAAATTATGCTTCAATTTATTAACCTTCTAAGAACAAATGAACAAAATAGTATTCAGTCAATGTAATCCAAGCAGGGTGGTCTGTAATAGTAAATACCATTATATTTTTTAAAACCATTCTGAAATCTTCACAGTGGTTTTAATCTGAAAAGAAACAATTTATTAATTTTCAGGGGATTTTACTATTAAGGAGCAAGATTTCAAGGAAACACATGTCAATGAGATACTCACTTGTACTAAAATACCAAGGGAAAAGTACAAAAGATAGTTTTGAAGAAAAGGATGATATAAAGAAGCAAGTGTCAAACTGTGAAGCTTACGTTGTAAAAGCATCTCTTGTCTCTGTAGCATACCTTTACTTATGGTAATAGGCAATATTACATTTCTATGCAGTATGAAAAAAATGGAGATTAGTGAAAATAAAAAGATGCCAGAAGTAGAAAGTCCTAACATTTTTCAATCATTTGTTGGGAGAAATTCCTGCTTCTAAAATCAGTCATCACATCACTTCAGATTTTTTCTAAAATTAACAGGTCAATTAAAATCACTAAATCAAGGAACAGTAGAATTTGAGGCACTTTACGCAAGGATTTTTTGATTGTAAGAATTTACTGTTTGTTATTCTATTTTCACAGAGAAGGAAGAATCTTTTCACAGGTTCTTCACAAATAAGGACTTTTGCAAAACGTATTTGTACATGAAGCTTATCATCATAATTGGAGAATTATAGCAAAAAAATCCCAACAACCAAATGCAATAAAAGCACCCCAAGTTATATATGTTTTTCTCATGCTTTTGAAAAACAAAACAAAACAAAACAAAGTCTTCAAGAACCAAGCAATGGTGAGAAGAGGTAAAACTGCATTTAGTGAAACATCAAACCAAGTACAACTTGAAGACAGAGAGTGTAATGTGCTAAAATGAGCATATTTCATGCAGTGAAAGAGAAAAGAAACTCCAGAGAGCAGAGGTGAGTTTTTCTTGGTAAATGTTTTTCATTTGGATGTGGGTGGATATACATATAAATTATACTGGAAAGTGTAAAGAAAAATGCAGTTTTAACCAACTCCAGCTCTCTCCTTGCTTACCCCCCACCTAAAGGAAAGGCAGTAAATGGATGGATGAAAACTGTCACATCAGACAGACACCCTCCCCTGTGACACTCTAAAAGGACTAGCTCTCTATCCTCCTGACAGGTTACAAAATGATCACATTTGCTGACACGTCTTCCGCAAAACTGCTTTAGTGTTTGTGTCCACTTTCCTAGCAGGAGATGAATGGGCTGCTTTGTCCTCATTTATCACTTAAAGCTGAACTAAGATCTGTCTCGTTTATTTTTCCCTTCCTCACTAGAAAGGCTCAACCACAGCATTAATTCTTTCGCGATGACAGCTAATTCAAACTTAACAGGCAATATTTACTCTGCCAAAAGGATGAGGAGGAGGGAGGGATGTTTCTCACTCTTTTTTTCCCCTAAAAAAAAAAGTGTAGCAGGCTAACAAAATAAAGCTAATTAAGGGCTTTTGGTTCTTGTTGGTTTGCACTTCAATTTGACACCTGAACTTACAAGCTTCTCTTTTGTGGTGAGGTGTGACATTCTCTGCCAAACACCTGATAACAAACGATTTGCCCAGGCAAATGCATGAAAACCAGAATATATATTTACTCACTCGCCCTCATCACTCCTGAAAGGACACTCAGCAAAATTGAAACTCAGCAGTGAAATAGATTAAAAGCATGAAAACTCTTAAAACATTCAGCCTTAAGTAATACACAGTGCAGCTGGCTTGACAACCATTTTATTTGTGGGATGTGGGCCCCAAGGCATCCATAATGCTAATTTACAAAGGATTAACTGTGAGTGAAACTCGCTTAATCTAACACATAGTTAGGCAAAAGCATACATAACATACTGAGCGTTTAAATCAACTCCTCCTATCTCTGGCCCACCAAAAAAATCATTGCAATGTCTGAGAAGCAAAACTAAAGAAAAATAAAAAAGCAGCATCAAGTCCCCCAAATGCTTTATTTTTAATACCCTGTCAGTACACACCTGATTGCAAGATTATTTAATAAGTGTCTGTGTCTCTAAAATCCTTTTCAAGAAAACATTGAGTGAGGCAAGCCACCACCTGTATCTGCTAATTGAAGGTTCACTTACAGTGTGAATCTAGGAAATACATATCAAAGTTCAATTTCTAGGAATCTGAATTAGTCTGCACAGTGCAGCAAAAGAATATCATATTAAAAGGAACAAATTAATCATGAAATAGGATGGATGTTATCAACAGATTCCTACACTGAAGCATTATATACTTTTAATATTCAAGCCCACAGTTAAAGATTAATTTTATATCTTTAAAAAAAGAATAACATTGAGTTTTACTGTTTTCCTTTCAAGTGAGCAAGTAAAATTAAACTAACGGCATACTGCCCAAAGGATGGGGCTGGGAGGAGAATGACAAAGCTGTTTAGCAGCAGCAGGACAGTCCGAGGAGGACTCAGTGGTGCCTGTTGAAATCCGAGTCTGGGAGCTGCTGCAAAGACAGAGAACACAAGTTCTGGGTGTCAGCACACTTCAGATCTCAAAGTCAACAGGCAAGGACGACCCTTCAGAGTAAAGAAAAAACGAAGAGGAAAGGGGGTTTTGAGTGATCCAAGACAGTCAAGCCAGCTCTCAGTTGTAGAACAATGGTTGGCATTGGCAGGACCCATCTGTAGGGAAGCCTATAGTACTGTCACAGCCAGACACTGCCAGTGGGTATTGCTCTAGGCAAAGCATCAAGGAATTTAAGTGGGGGAGGGAGTGATAATACCAAAGGAGAAGAAAATGGGGCCTAATACTCGCTACAAAAAAAAAATCCCAAAGGCTAACATGCTCGCAAGAAGCAGATGATAGTCTTTTATCTCTATTACACCTTAAATTCAACAAAATCTGGTGAATGAGGAAGCCCAGATTTTTCTTTGAAAATGCAAAGCATGTTTACAGGGTAAATAATTTAGGAAAGAATATATACTTGAAAGAAGACACCCATTGAAACATCCATGGCTAAAATGCCTGAAGGCAAAAACTAGTGCATTTGCATGCTGCATTTTATTAAGTTAGCACACTGTAGCTTTAAAAGAATGCATGGCCAAATTAAGAGGAATGTGTGACTGAAACATCAAGGATTCCTCAAGTTTACATTATGAATCACAGTGCTGTTGATATGAGATGAATTAACCATTTAGTTGATGCAGCTCAGGCACTGAATTCACACCAAGTTCTGCTGGAGCCCTGCGCGGGAGCTCGTTAACAGCCAAAGTCTACTGTTCCTTTCATACTCCAGCCTCTAGGAGCACAAGGGCTCATTCTACTTTGAGTTAGAAGAGACGAAAAATCTGTGCTTTTAAACCAAGCTCCATCTAGTTTATTATGGACAGCAGCCCGAAATATTTGGGTGCAAAACCACAGAAACCGCAACTAAAGCAGACACAAGGGTAATGTTAACCGACGCACTGGAAGAGCACTCTGAACTAACAAAGCAAAAAGCACATCCCTCTCCTCTCGAGTTTCCTTCTGCTCCACCTTTCCAGATGCCCGACCCTTTATCCTGGCTTCCGGTCACAGTGCCTAATCTCCAACCACTGCTGTGCTGGAGGGTGCCTCCAGCCAGTGCCAAATTCAGGACACCATCCGCTTTTGAGGATCACCTCCCTGCTGCACAGGGCAACCACCGCTCTGCAGAACAGGTCCCACTTGTGCTACCAAACACTGATATTCCCGGAAAATCTGTTCCCCTCACTCCTGCCCTGGCAGAAATTGCGCTGCCTTTCCACATTTCAAATCCCCAAAGGATTCGCGCCTGTCCGTAGCTTCACACACACATATGCACAATGGGTCTAACTCTGTTTGTGCCATGTTTAGCTCTGTTCCATATAAACACAAAGCAGTTCCCAAATAAGCTTTTGCAAACCTTACATTAAGGATGCCAACCGTGTTTAAACCTTTTTATAAAACTGCATTCATTAGCAGGGGAGTGCACGACATCTATATGGGTTCAGCCTGATGTCTTGCACATGTCTTAGTGCCTGATTGACCAGCATTGAATAATGATGCCTTGCCATTAAGTACCGATGGTACAATAACAATTGTCATGAAAATTAGCAATCACGGTAACACGTTAACAAAACGCAGGATATAAACGAACCAGTGCAGACTCTGGGTGCATAAAGAGTGTGTCCTTAACTTGAGGACTACAAATAAAATACTGCAAAAGATTTCCTACAGAAGCTCGGCTCTGACGCTGATACAAATAAAAAAAAGCCAAAACCAAACAAATGGCTTGGGGGATCAGTTAGCACACATTCATTACAACACAGGGCTTTATTCTTAAAGGAGGCATCTTGAAAAATAGTGTCCTCAAGAACACAGACTGATTGATGACAGAACACTGTCCAACAGTTTTTCACTGTAATATGTATTTGATTTAACTAGAAGTGATTCCTATCAGTTTACTGGACAGAAATCTTCCTCTGTACGGAAAATCACTTCTTAAATGGTCACTTTGAATACTTGGCTATTGCATTTTTTGCACTCTTTCATTTCTGATTCGCAGTTTTTGCTAACATGAAAGAAAATAGGTGCATGCAAATCAGTGGCAAGTGATTTTTTAAGTGTCCAATATTCATGTGCAAATCAGCAGATTCAAACAAACACAAAGTGTGGGTCTAGTCACATAGGCAAAAACACACCAGGCAAAATTAAATGTGCATTTACAGTAATATAGCTATACTCACATAGCTTCTGGACAGACACAATTATTACTATATATAAGGACATCCTTGTTATGGTGAGTTCTCAAATGGAAGCACTAAACTCCACATAGGGGAATAAAATGTTACGATTGGTAAAGCAAAGCCTTAGATACATAATGATAAATCTCAAGTTCAGGGTATCTGGGGGCTGTTCAATCATTCCCATCTTCAGGTTTAAGAATGCTTTTCTTAAATAAAAGCAACCGAAAAGAATGAGACAGGCTGTGACAAAAACATAAAGACATGGCAACCTACTGTAATAAAAGAATAAGAGAACCCTGTCTAGCAGAATTACAGCTGGCTCGAGACACTTTTCATCATTAATGACTAAAATTAGCAAACAAAAATACCAGTGAAAAAAATATCTGCACAACTTGCATATGACTCCTTGGTCGTCTTCTAGCTGACCATGGAAAAAGTGAGGAATTTGGAAAACGCTGAAGTTTTTTCCTCTTCCCCACTACAAACTCTGAAAATAAGTCCAAGCCTTTCTGTTCTCAAGCCAGAAGACCTAATTACATTGTAATTGACACTGTATATTTAGACGTGGAAAGGCTTTGGGGGTGGTGGAGAGGGGATGGGACTCTCCATGGCTTACTGGGGACAAAAAGGCCACACTTCCTGAGGTCCACCTTCAGTCTGCAGACTGCTCCCAGCAGAAGCCTCTTTTGTGTTCTCTGAATTCCTTCCCAAAGGTACCTCTTTGTAAGAACTTGGGAAAATCCATTAAAAATTGCTGAAAACTGAGCAGATAACGAAATGAAACCCTAAAAAATGGAGGGTTAGAGAATAAGAAAGGATGGGCTTTTACTAGCTGATTTCCTAGCAGGGCTTATTGAAAGAGCCAGGCCATACAGGGTGCCTAAGATTTTGTTGATAGGGCTGAGGCATTGTGCAGTGCTCTGTCCTCTAGCTTTAAAGTTCAGTCTTAAGGACTGAGGCTGTCTACTCGTAATAACATGGATACCAATCTCTAGTTATAATATTACACTCAAACCACATCAATGTGTTTCCACCTGGGCCCTGAATGAAAGAATGAGTCATGTAATAACAGGTGCAGGGAAGTAGTCACACTATCCTACTTTAAACATCTGAATTATATCTAGCTAATCTCTTTCAGCTCCCTGCATATAAGCTCGAGTCCTGCTCTGAACTGCCCTCTCTTTCTCCTGGCCAGCAGTGCTGGTCAGCTAGGTTAGCTGGCTAGGTTAGGTGCCTACAGCATAGGAATGAATACCTCTAAAAGCTTGAACATAAGGCCCAAGCAAGAAAGCTTGCTAGCTCTGAAGGCAAAATCACATAGAAAGGAGTTAGTATATTGTATAGTGTGTGTAATCTGCCATTAATCAGAAATATTGCAGAGATGAAACTCACCAGTGAAGCAGAAGATGCTAATCAATAATTAGCCAGTAAAGACCTTGATCCATCATCTGCTTTTAATGGATTCTATATTCGCACATTAAATTTTGACCAGAAGCAAATATACTTTTCCTTTGACAGTTTTTCTGGAGGATTAAAAGAATGGATATTCCTCTCTTGGCTGAATGCCCGCTGAAACACACTGGCCTTCCTTGACTCAACTATGTTTTTACCCTGCTGTGTCATCTTCTGACAATCTTGTCATAAAGATTAAAACTTAAAATTATTTTCATTATATCTGATAGCTAAAATACTTATGGAGAGATTTAATTCACAATAGAAATCTTGCAACATGTTCCAAATGAACAGCATTGGGGTATAGTGTTATTTGGTAGCCATCAGGGTTATCATGGCTTGCATGAGCCTTCTCTTAAGGAGCTGGCAGTCTCAGGAGGTAAAAATGGTACCCAGGTGATCAGTGGGGTGTGTGGGGGGAGTCAGAGAGGACTGACCAGCCTAGGAAGGAGAGATATCTACAGGAACGATCGGAAATCAAATGTGGCAACAGGGAAAGCCTGATCGAGGCCTCATCATAGAGGTGGGATGGACTAAAGGTCAAAACACAAAATAGAAGGGTGTTGAGAATCTTGTACTAGCCAGATTTTCTTCACTGCTTATTTTTAAAACACATGGGAAGGCATTTCTGAAGGATGGAAAGTATCCTTCTGCTCCTGAGAGACCCCGATACGGAACTTTTCTCTACATGGTTTTGATAGAACTTCAGCTTTCTCCCATCTCCATGTCCACTCCTTCCACAGGGGGAATCAATTAGGTTATGACTGTCACTAGGAGGCACAGTGGGGCTTCTGGGGCCACAGAAACTCACCAACCAAAACAGGAGAGGGACTAACTCATTTCATGCAAAGCACAGGCAACACCAGATCCCTTTGGCAAGTCTAAATGACGATCACATGCACATTGGCAACTGCAAGTGGAAGGAGTCAAGGTTGTCTTAATCTCCAACAAGCCTTTCTCAGGGTACTGAAGTATCAGGAAGAACAAATCACACATTTAGTCACCTGAGCATGACTAAGAACCATAGGCCTTAGCAAACATTACAAGAGCTTTAGCAAGAGCTCTGAGGGAGGGTGGGTAGCCCAGCTGTCGGTGCAGTGGCATTCTTCAGCACGTCGGGTACATGAAACCCTGGTCCCCAAACAGTTAATAGGGGAAAAAAAAACAAAAACCACCCCCGTCGACAGCATGCAAAGCTAAAGCAATTATTTCTCCAGCAGAAGAAATGTATGCAAGCTATAAAATGACAAGAAGGTACATGATCTCATATTGGCTTTTATGATAAATATAGTTAAATTTACATTCTGTGGAATTTAAAGAAAACAAAAATGTCAAAAGTCTGCATCTTATCAACTTTCATAATCATTAGAAGCCACTAAAAGATATATCTTAGACGAGAGGAAATAGTGTCTTTCACCCTGCTTCAATTTAATTAATGACTAATCTACAGGTTTTAGGTGTGACAAAGCTGGAAACTGGACACACACACTCTTCTTGCATTATGTTCTTCTTATTACACCATATTTGACTGGGTGTCCTTTTGTATGGCAAGCTTCCTACAATTGTCTTAACAATGTTGACCTCTTTTGTAAAAACCTGAAGGCATCTGCAGCAATTGTTCCTGAAGATGTGCTATCCAAAATGTTACCATTTCATGGCACTTCTTGAATGATAGAATAGCATTTTTTTTGGTATATATTCATTTTTTTTTCAAATGCTATAAAAGAAAGGAAAACAATCATGGCTAAGGCCATTTATGAGATGGCATTAAAAGAGCCTACTCTGAGACAGATAAAAATAATGAGAATCTTTCTGTCAAGAAGGATTTAGAAAATATCACTAGCATTATTAAAATTTAATTTTTTACTGTGCTTTTTGGTTCCCCCTTTTCCAGTGATAATGAGCAGGACTGCACACCTCCACAATGCTAGTACTTGTTTTGAGCAATAAATTCAGCCTTCCAGTCTGAAGACATTTCAGACAACAATTTTGACTGCTATAGGCTTATTTTCCAACCTTTTCTGTGCTTTGAGTCTTCCTATAAAAACCAGTTCATAAGCTAATTTTCCACAAGGCCAGTGGAACAAATAAAAATCAATTTTTGCCCAACCGGTTCAGAGAAAACCCGGGAACAGTGAAGACAGAACAGTGAAAAATAAAAAGAATCGATGTATTCACAAATGGTTTACCTGATAGAGAACTATCAAATTAGTTGTCAGGAGATACTTGCCACTATGAAAGTATTTTCTTTTCAGCATGTTACAGTATTTCTATTAGGGGAGCAGAGAAGCCTCTACTTTGTCATGACCTCAGACACCTCGGTTTAACAACCACGTCAAGCCTCCAAATATTTGGTAAAACCACGGGGCACAAAGTCACAGTGCAAGAGCCCCTCGCAGGTCTTGCAACCAGAGGGACCTGCAGGCCCAACTGGCTTAGGGTGGGTGTAAGTCTTCATGATCTCCTGGAAGGCACAGAGATTCCTGTCTCAGTGAAGGCAGGGAGACATTCATGACCTCAGGCCAACCTTGTCAAGAGGAATTTGGTCCATCAAGAGGGGGAAAAAATCATAAAAAACACCGCCCAGACTTCCCTCCTCTGTTAAAACCCCAAGTGTTCAGGAGCACACTGAAGACTAAGCAGTTTAATCTCTTGGCCAGCAGAACACAAATTTCTCCAAAGATGGGAATCCCATTCGTAGACTTCAAAACTTTCAGAATCTCAAGGACAACTCAGGGCACAGGCTTTAATATCGTGGCCCAATCCATTTCATCATCTCCACTAATTGGGCAAGTGTTCCCAAAACTGCCATACTGAGAAAGGATGGGATAGGTGCTCATGCCTGTCTGCAGCCAGAAAAATATGTCTGGAAAATTGAGTGAAGAACAGAATCTACTTTTTAATACAAATTAACCATCACTGCTGTGGAAATAAAACAAATTTATAATTTACGAGCTTAAATATTAAGGAAGCTATTTTTAAGTACCTATAATCTTCACTCTGGTATGTAGCATTTTATACACTCCTTTATTTTTATGAGTTGGCATTAGAATGTGACTCATTTTAACAGGAAAAAAAAAAGGATTAACTATGTTACTCTGAAGTAAAGCTGCATATTACCTATTTAAAATATTGTAACACACCATGGAGACATCATTTCTAGGGCCAAACAAAACATTACTCAATGAAGAAATGGCATGAAATATAAAATATTCAGCAGAGGAAGGGTATTTGGAGCTAAGCAATTTCACCGCCAATAAACAGCATCACAATAAATAGTGCACATGTAGGAAAAAGAAGTATACCTGTTCTTCACTGTCTGAGATGTAACACCTTAGTGTGGGAAACTAATAAAGATACTACTCTTCCACTAAGCACACGCAGGGAAAAACTAAAACCACCACACATTTTGATTCTGAATCTCTTACAACTGATGCTAATTTGCTTATGATATCTGCCTGATTTAGAGCTAATCTTCTGTAAATTAACTCCTAATGCTGTCTGAAATAATCCTCTTAATGCTGGTCTGTCTTGAGTACTTTATATCAAACACCATGAAATACACAAGCATACACAAGGCGTTCAGCATCCCTAAGTGCTGCTGGCCGCTCAGGAGTATTTGCTGCACCACGAAGGCACAAGCACGGTGCAGAGCTGTGGGGCCCTGGGGCAGCTTGGGGACGCCTCTGGTTGTCCCCTTGGAAGGGGACAGCAAGCCAGAGCCGTGTCCCACCACCTCCTGGCCACCAGAGAGAAGAGGAGGCTCTTTGTGTCCTGAAAAAATGGTGCAGGGAGGTACAGCTCCATGCTCCAGAGCTCCCACCACCAGCAGCACGTGGCAATCAGAAAAAGTAAACCGCTCAAGCTTTGAGATTTCCGAGCAACGAGATCTGTGTTAAACAGCACTAATTATCAGCTGGAAGCCTAATCTGATAACGGGTTTGAGAAGACAGAGACAGACCATTCTGTTTCTTCAGCGGAAGAAGTATTTTTAAGGGTGTTGCTTCAGCATGGGCCAGCTTAGTAATTATTGTCAGTGTGCTTATAACTCTGTATTCAAAAATACATTTTTTCTGCTAAATCCAATGGAACAATTTTCTCCCCCAACATTAATTTAATGATAGAGGCAAAAACCTAATTGATATTGGTGAGCAATGCAATACAAATGCATTATTTTCTTGGGTTTTGAAACATAAATGGCAGACACAACTTTGACTGAATGCACTTCTTTATGTTTTAACAGACAGCTTATTGGCACAGACTCCTACATATAACAAGCACAATTCCAAAGGCAATACATTTTTAATTGAAAAATTTGTGTATTTTTACTATGTACAAGTAATTTTTTCAGGTAAAGGACATTTAAAACAATTTTAATACATGGAATGTTGTTTAGAAGTTATATTCTCACCATAGCAAGTGCTTATAGGAGACTATTAAAAGAAAAAAAAATATATTGTTCAAATTATACTTTATTGGAACTTGCTTTTTAAATTTATTAAAGAACAGATAAAGCACAGTGATCACTGAGCCGTATGTGTCCAACAGCCCTTCAAGAGACTTGTGGAAATGTATAAAACAAGCAGTGATACAATCCTTTGCCAAACACTGTCATAAATTTTTTATTTGGCAGCTAACATTCTCACTAGCTTTCTTGGCAGCAATTGGGACCTTTAGCAAGAAAGGTGCAGGAGAAAAATACCTTGTTTAGAGATGTTTTCAACACTTTCTGGGATTTTTCAGAACTTCTGCCTGCAGCATATTTTACAACCACAGTCTCCAGTCACCTGATGAGTGGGTGGTGGTTTTAAACTTTTTTTTTTAATATAGACAGCCTACTACTTCCCTCTGGCCTTCAGCCTAGGATGTGAGTGTGTGGAGAGGGGCTGTTTGTTCCACAGAGATACAAGTGGTTGCTCCTCACTGTCTAGACAAAAAAACTTGAAAATAATATCAGAATGTACCTTTCATTGTTCCTGATACTATCTGTATCTTACTCCCGGGTGACAGAGATAAATGAAAGTCAAACATATGCTGAGTACTTTTGCATTTTTCTCAGGAGATATCTGCAGAGGAGCTGGTCACAGGTGCAGACGCCCTGGCCAGCCAGCGGGTTGCTGCGAAACAGAACTGGGAAATAGATTTCTGTGCCCAGGTCCAGAGGTGTTTTTTGTTTGTTTGTTTGTTTTCCTTTAATATACTGAACTTAACATCTGAAGCGTTACTTTCCTCCATGAGCCCAGATGTGCCGATGTATGTGTCTTACCAATTAGCTTATGGAAAAGATATTCTATATTTTGATATTCTATATATTTCATCATTTCATAATAAAAATAAGATGAACCTACTTTACATCTCAGCAACTTCCTCCAAAACTTTCACAACATTAAGATACATTTCAGTTCTTCATGTGAAAAGAAAGGAAATAGTTTGTCTTCAACAGATGTGCACCAGGAAAAACACCTTTTCCTTATCTGCCTCAAATAAGAAAGCCTGGAATTTAGTTTTAGACAGGACAAGTTGCTTTAAACACAGGCCTAATTAAAGTAATTCTGTTACAGTTATAAACACAAACCAAAAGGCTTCCCCACAGCCTGTGCCCCAGTTTTGCCTGTCGCGTTTACCAGGGGCATCACCCCCTCGAGAACGTTTCAGAGCCCACACAGACATCTAGTGGCAGGTGAAAACACTGCACGGTGGCACCGCCACCTGGCACAGCTCCGCGGGGACCTGAAGCCACGCCAGGGGTGAGGTGCGCTAACCTTGCTGCGGCTATGGATGGGCAACCAAACGGGGAAAGATGTGCTCCCTCTGTGCCATCCCAGCAGTCACGGCGAGACAGCTGCTCTCGTGACAACTCTGGCTTCCCAAATTTACATTATTACTGATTCTTTTCAATTAAATCAGAGCTCTTTTTGTCTTTCTGAGCACCTTTAAATGTCTCTCTCCTTGCTATTTTATTTTGCTTAAAAACTGCAGAGGTTAATTATGCAGCATCATTCGAAAGGTTCTCTGAGCGTGGCTATGCGCAAGGCAGCTGACTGGAACACACCGGGGCAATGAGATCTTACAGACAGCAAAAAACACACACGATGAGAAAGTGCAGTCAATAATAAATTCTAAATGGTTGGAGGAGGAATATGACTTGCTCCACAGTCTGCATCAATCAATGGAAAGACGCCTAAAACTTCAGTGGGGTTTGAGTTCCACATCTGCAAAGGAGATCAAGCACCACAGCTCTGCACAGAGTTGTAAGAGCTCAGTGCCCTGATTCTGCTCTGTTACACCATTTTAAATCAAGCAGTACTCAGTGGTGTCATAACCCTGTACATCTGTGTCAGACCCTGTGTTGCAAGGACAGACTTGATGCCAAGAATGCAAAACAGATGTTGCTTTCCTAATGTTTTCTTGTTGTCCTTTAAGCTGTTTTCATGGGGTTCTGTTTTCATTTTGGGGAGCAAAACAGGTCGACAGGACTTTTCAGAGGGCAAACTGGAGGAATGCTTCTGCATCTTCCTTTTTATTTTGTGTGCATGTGTGAATATGCAGAGGCTTTGAGTTACAATTGGGAAAAATATCTTTTTTTTTTTAAAGCCTCATTTGAGCTATGCTCAGTTCCCTTGGGGCAAAGTGAAAGGTAGCTATTTGTGGATGGGAAAAAGGGCTTTTGTGAACAGCAAAACTGCATCACCGAACAGCTTAAGAAAAAGATTTTTTTTAAGTTATTTTTTACTACTACTTTAAGAGGAAACAGGGATAAATATATCTCTTTTGCATGTTGACTCATTAACAAATTTAGCAATAAACACCTTGCAATTAAGTCCACTAGTTTACAGCTGTCCAGAAGTTTCTCAGTACTCTTTGCACAGAAGGTTTTGGAAAACACAGAACTAAGAAATGGTGAAGGCAAATCCCAACAGCTTGCTCAAGCAAATCTAGCCAAGGCTTAAACTCACTTCTGAACACTGAAATTTGAGATGCTGTATCAAATAAGCAGCTCTTTTTCCCTGAAGAGAAGAAACTGGGTGTAACTAACCTAGTGCATAATAGGTTTATTCTCATTCACAAAACAGGAATTACTTTATGGCCCCAAAGTAAAACTAGCACAGAAATATACTGGCAGATTTGCTGCAGATGTGTGTTGTGACACGTATGCAGGGAATCTGCTATTAATCACATGCTAAGATTTTAATATTATGTAGGGTAATGCAGGCAATCATTATGGTGGAGGTTCTGGATGCATAACAGCCTAACCCACAAATGGGACTTTTAAATTTAAGTCATTTGAGCTCACTCTCACACTGCACCAGTTGAATTCCCTGGTTCATCCCCCCACTCTCCACTATATACATTTATTTCAATATCTATTGTGCCTTTCTTTTTGTGCTAATCCTCCACTTCTTTTCTTGAGACACGACAGTTGTTGGGGAAAGTGCAGCTTTTCAATTCTCCCGTTTGCCGGACTATGACAGGAATGTTCTTGTTAGAGGGGCTGTTTGTGAGACCCCTGGACACATACCCAGCACAGGAAACAGTCTGGCTCAAATGCTGGAAAAGCCATTCTTCACCTGAACCCTTCAAAATTTGTGTCTGAACATAACTAGAACCTATGTATCCATACCCGGGCTAAGATTACTACGGACAATTATACCGTGGAAATGCATTATTCTGACAAAGCAATCAATCACGTTATTTCTCACAATTTCAGTTCACCCCTAAAATTTTCCTTACCTCCAAAGCCAGCTGGATATTATATTACTGAAGCTGTTGAAAGGGTGTAACACTAACCATGAAGCCAAAGGCCACTAAAACTATGCAATGCATAAATTTTTATTGTTTGCTCAGCATTGAAATCTCATTAGGGCTCATAACTCATCGGTGCACTGCAAACATTTGCATCTGCTGATCATGAGAACTTGGACAGAATGTACACCTTTGGCTAATTTACTTGTTATGTTTTCAGATGAGACTGTGTTGCCTTTTATTTTCTTTTAAAATGTCCTTATGCAGTTGTGAGTCAAATGTCCACTTTTTAAACTGAATACATGAAAACTTTCATTTGCAGTTTCTCAAGGTTGTTCTCTTGCTGGCAATGTTCATGGTCATCATTTTACAAAAGCTTCATTTGACTTAGTATTCAGGATAGTCATTGTTTGAAAACTGTGCCCCATAGAGCATTTCACTTCATTCATCCTTTCTGTTTTATGCAGCCACATTTTAATTAGATTAAAATTTGTCCTCCAATTAGCTTTCATTAAAGTTTATAGATTACAGGAAAAAATCTCCACTGAGTTGTGCTTCAAAACTGTGCCTTAAGTTTAAAATGAAATAACTGTGCAAATGAAGCGATTATGAAGATTATTACTATGCAAAAAACATCAGTCGCTTCTTGGTTTACTTATACATTTAATTCTGTAATTCATTTTGCCAACTTCAATACCTCTGTGTTCTCCAGAGCAGTCATCATAATAATACCTTACAGTTACAGGATACCTTTCATTACCAAGGATCCTTAGGGGCCTGATTCTGCATACCAGTATTCCTGTTGAAGTCCCTGAAACTATTTGAGCAAGTGCTCCTTGCTGCATGTGAACCAGAACCAAAGTACAGGTCAAACCCTGCTTTCAGATACCCACGTAGCGTTACTGCTGATCTGCGCAGCTCAGAATGCAAACCAGATATGAACATTATGTAAAAAGTCCTTCTGGGTGAGCTGTGGCAGCTGTTTAATGGTGC
>WAAG01044529.1:0-14811 GCA_013390105.1 Tichodroma muraria
TTATTTCAGAATTACTGAATAGCAGAAGAAAAAGAGAAAAAACCCATTGATGTCCTTTCTTTAAAAAAAAACAGACCAAAAATAAAAACAAGCCAACAATTAACATACGCTAGCCTAAACTGAGAAGTGTTGGGATTAGACACATGGATGAGTGCAAACAGGAGAGGCGAGAAAAAAAGTACAGTTTCCAAAGGTACAGCGTGTAGGCCAGAACATTGCAGTGTATTCAAGCTGCCTTACACAAAATGTTCAGGCTGGATATTTGGAGGAATTTCTTCACAGAAGGGGCGATTAAACATTGGAACGGGTGGCCCAGGGAGGTGATGGAGTCACCATTCCTGGAGATATTTAAGGAAAGACTGGACATAGCACTTAAGTGCCATGGTCTAATTGACCTGGTGGTGTTTAGTCAAAGGTTGGACTTGATGATCTCAGAGGTCTTTCCCAACTGAGTTGATTCTGTGGTTCCATGAAAACGTAGACCAAGGAAAGATAATGGGCTTATCACAACAGGGTCAGCCACAGGGAGGTGGTGTGGGTGAGGTCAGTTTCACCACATGGTCCTCAAAGGTCCAAGTAGTTGACAGGGAGCAACAGGACAGTATCAAAGCTGCCTTTCCTCTTATAGCAGGAGTTACCTTTTGTGTTTTTATCTCCATTCAGTGCAAACTAAAAGCCATTCTGAACTGTACTGAACTGAAGCGTAATGTCAACACAAGTATAAACCGTATGAACACATTCACACTGGAAATCAAAAGGAATTCTAAAGCAGAAGAGCAGCACAGAGAGAGCAAACAGCCTGACTACATCCAAGAGGAACCTCAGCTTGTCAGTGAAAATGGGTGTTAAGTCGTGGTGTGTCAATTCCTCGAGTGCTAGCATCAGGGAATGCTATAATCTTAACTCACTTTCTCATCAGCACTGCAAGTTTCTAACCAGGTGAACTCATGTTCACATTTAGGTGTTTATGTGTCAGGTAGATGCCCACTCGGCCAGTCCAATCCATGCATTGCTGCAAATTCCTGCTCCTCAAAACTGGGCTGCCTCCTTACTCCTTCCCACACAACCTCCAAGTCTCATACCTAGTGCATGCTTTCTTAATAAATACTGCCCTAGTCTTCCTCAGCTTTCCATTATCCAGATAAAACAATCATCCAACAGTTTGGGAGCCAGTAGTACTTTCAGCCTCCTTCGCAACTAGTCCTGCAAGCTCTCTTCTGCAGCTGGAACTCCTCTTAATGCTTCTGATAAAACTGCCTAATTGGATGAAGTGATGGATGCCCCAGCAATAAACTTAAAATCTTTCAGCAGCACTTCTGAGGTTTCTAGAAGCCCCACCATCCAGTGCAGTGGTATCATTCAACTCCCGACTTGTTCTGAGATTGCCAGCTGTGGATTGAATTCTCCCTTTGCTTATGCACATCACATCTGGGTTTGGAGCTACTTTGATAATGTGAGCCGCCTGGGCTGTGGAAACATAACCTGTTTCAACTCCTTTTGCAAAGCAGTATACAGAGAGGACAGGTGCCTTCTAGGAAATCCAGCAGTGCCAGATCTTTTGATCTGGGACCACCTTTGTCTCCAAACCCTGTGCTGAGAAGTGGAACCATACCCTGTTTCTCTGCAATGCCCTTTTCAATGACTGAATTGTCCTCTGGTGAGCCAAATGGTTTGATCCACAAATTGCTTCTCTTTCAATATTCCCTTTGCAGCTGCTTCAACTTCTTTGGACTGTCAGTATGCCATTCATCATACTGTCTTGGTCTCATATCCTAAGTGCTGAATGTAACTTCTGCAGCAGAGGCACGCAAATTAACTCACTCCCACCAGTCCTGTTCCCCTTGCTCAGCACTGTTTCCAGCTCTGCTCCTTCAGTAATTTCACTTCATATTTCAATTCCACATTTTCTGTCTATAAAGCAGCAGTTGTCATTCAAATCTTGCATTCTTCATAAAGTCCTCCATAAAGTCATAAATGCATTCTTCATTATGCAGAAACTTGATTATTGGCTTTAAATATAGTATTCTCTTGACAAATTATAAATGCCTTTCTGCTTTACTCAGTACACCCTCTCCCATGAAAGCCTCCAGCTGCCATGAACTAAATGCATTCATAGAAGTTCCTCAGGATGAAAGAATTTCTTTCCTTCTTCCCTCCCCTTTTTATTTTGCTAGCATTAATAGTCCCCATAAAAATCCAAGCTATAAATCTGTAATTTGAATAGTTACAACAACAACAGACTGCACAATTTTTTTAGCTTTTGTTATATCTCTTTCAGAATAAGAGTAGCCTCTGCAGCCTGCATCCCCTGTGAGTCTGCATCCCCATGAGTCATCTTGCTAGACACCTTTAAGTAAGGGAAAAAAAAACTCTGCAAGCAGAAACAGACAATTTAGCAGTGTAAAGTAATAATTTATTGGTTAATATAGGTAGCTATGACTAGCAAGCTACTAGACTAAGCATTAACATGCTCACCTCCCCATGCAAGACAACAGGTGAGTATTCTCTGGCTCAAGTGTCACCAAACTGCTACTTTTTGATTCTCTGCCTTTTCCTTCCAGCACTTTACACCTTTTCTGTAGGGTAGCAAACACTGCTGCCTTTTCCCTGGACCATGTGTGAATAGCCCTACCTCCATCTCTGGGTCTGTCTTACCTTGCATGGCTCTGCTGTGCAGCTCTTTCTCTGAGAGTGCCGAACCAAGGCTCTGGGATTGAGCCCTACCAGGGCTGGGCTGTGGAGCCCAAGCAGCTGAAAACGCAGGGGAGAGTGACCTGGTATCAGGCAGTGGAGATCAGGTCAGTACAGTCATCTGGAGCTCAGAGAGCAATGCAATTTGCCAGAGTGCAAGCGTGTTTGGTCAGCAGAGCCACTCTCTGGGCTCTCCGGTCTTGTGATTAGGGCTTTAGTCCAAGCATCCACATGGATCTCTTGTGTCACTGAAGGCACTCTAGGCACTTCACCTGGCCTTGTGCTGCTGCTTTGTTCAGAATGGCACCAGTATCCCATACCTTTCTGCTCTGTATGGATATCTGGCATACCTTAGGACACCTCAGATAGTATCAGATGTTTATGTGTGCGCAATTGAATCACGACCCAGATTTCCACTAACCATCTGAGAAACTCCTGTGTGTCCCAGATATCTACAGGGGGCTGGTGAAGACAGCTGGTAACTCAATATATCTTGGTTAATGGCACGGTAAGCTTACACTGATTGGTAAATTCTTTTTGAGGAGCTTTAAAATTAAAAGCCTGCTCACCAATCCTTTATTTCTATTGCTGAGTCAGTCAGAGCTGTATGCAAGCAGCTGTATGCAAGCAGGAACATGCAAGTGCACATTAAAGTCATGAGTAACAGTTTTGGAATGGATGGGATGGATAGACTATTTGATGGCAGTCCAACAGACATAACCTGACTACTTTGCTTCTGCTGATGTGTAATTGTGAGGACAGGTGCTCCCTTCCCAGAAGGAAACTTATGAGAATAAGTTAAAGTGAAGGGGCACACAGGAAAAAGTGACAAGAAAATCTAAAGAGATCATAAAAACTGGCTGCATGGGTCAAAGGCTACGCCCAGCCTTTACTCCTTAAATAGTGGCACAGGAGCAAAATATTTTTTAATCTCGGTAGTTTGCGACTGCCTCCAGCTATTTAGTGTGCTCTGCAATTTGCATGGTGAAGAATATTCACCAGAGAAAATTTCTGCTATTATCTGTAGCTGCTAAAGTTAGAGTAACTGAATCAGGGAGGCTCAGAGTCGTGAACAGCTGTCACTTGGACACAGCTTCAGCTTTGACTTGGGTCTTTGCACATGTTTTCTGAACCAGGAAACCATCTGAGCTATTACAGCAATGATGCTGGAAGACTGTGAGTCAACTGATTGGTGTGACTCTCCTCATTCTTCAGGGAGTAAAGAAAAGGTGAAAAACATGTACCTTTATTTTGACTTCACATTGTGAAACATCTTGTTAGTCCACACTAACTCTGCACCAATGGTCCAGATCGGGCACTTGCTTGCTTCATCAATTAAAGCAATCTGGTAACCCACTATTTTTCTTCATTTCTGAAATAATGCTAATTAAAAGTCAGCTGGAAAAGCCCCCCGTTTTGTGAGATGGTTGCCTTAGAATTAAGCTTGAAGAACAGACAGTAATTGCTTTCCTGAGAGGCACCATCCATCTGTGCAATTGCTACAGGGCATTGGTTACACAATGCCATGCTTGCTTTTATCGATGAGGAGGAGGTGCACTTGTTGAATCCAGATTTACAAGGTCTGAATTCACATAGAGGATTTTAAAAGCTGAGACTGTATTAGTCATCAGTACCATGATGATTTCTCTTGCAAGTCATATCTGTTCCCACTGACAATATAGGCATATGAATATTAGATTCCTTAATTCCATTAAGAGTTTAATTCTACAGCCAACTGTCTGTATTGAAAGGCCAGCATTATAAATGAGGTAAACCCTTCTACATTTTGTGAATTCGTAAAAGCAGGGTGTGACTGCTCTGTACAAAGAACTATTATATT
Organism: Tichodroma muraria; assembly: GCA_013390105.1. Lineage (NCBI taxonomy): Eukaryota > Metazoa > Chordata > Aves > Passeriformes > Sittidae > Tichodroma > Tichodroma muraria. The sequence continues at coordinate 4,532 of WAAG01044529.1, forward strand.
ATCATAAGCTTCTGTGATCTCAAACCTTCTCTAGAATAAATAATTCATAGCAGAATTTATAAGACAGCCTATAAAGCATACAAACCCCACTCTGGATTGCCTTTAGGTAATCACCTAACATATTTATACACTCATCTCATACAATTATATGAATTGCACAGAGAAATAAATAGCAGTTCAGTGTCACATTACCTAGCATAATTCCCTGAGATTTGTAAGAACATACACTGATGCATCTGACCTTTGTGCAAAAACTGATCCCCTGTGTCACACAGGTGTTCTGCCTCCCAGAGAAAGGGGAGGTTTTGGGAGTAACTCCTGCTTTGTGGGCTCCTGCTGGATGCTTCTTAGTGTGTATCCCCTCTACTCTGCATGCTGAGCTTTGTATTCCATTCATACTGGCTGGACGAATTCCTTCTTGGACCTTTAAAATCAATTCTTCAAGGAGCTTACTGTTAAAAATAAGAGGCTATATTTACTGAAATGCTTGTAATTCTTCAAAACTAAGAGGAAATGCAGGATACATTTCTTTCTGGTACAGAGAGCTATGTATATCAGATGCAGCTATACATACATACATACATACATACATACATAAATACCTAACTAGGGTGGTCTAGAACACAGAGGACTTAGCTTTATCTCCCTTTGCAATAACTGAAAAATGCAGGAACTTTTAAAGCATGATTTTTTGGGTGTACAGCTAAGATCTATTCCAGGCAAGAAGAACTCCCAGTTCTCTCCATCAGTTATAAAGTGAGCCTCAGGAATCAGCTCAGAAATCTGTATCCATAGTTGGCAAGTGTTCAGCAGAATTCTGCCCATATGTTTACTCTGACTTGGCCTTTCTGTCACAGTAAAAACACCTTCAACTGAAAAATTATTCGTTTTATCAAACCTTATGATTGTCATTAATTTTGTAATATTTTTTTGCATGAAAAGGGCCTATATGCTACTTTGCTCTGAAGCTAGGTGGATCTATCAGAGTTTTCATCCAAAGATAACTAGAGAAAAAAGTACACATCAACATAAGTAAAAACTTTCAGCACAGATTCAGTGTGGCATTAAAAAAAATCTTTGTTGCAGCAGTGTTCAGGCAAAGCTTTCAGTTTCTATGTGCTTCAGCTGAGCATGTTTATTTTTTCACCAAGTTAGATCATATGACAGGATACACAAACTACATGAAGTGCTGCCAGCATGTAGGATTTGACTGCAATTTTGCTACTATATTTGGTGTTTGGTTTTAAACCCCCACAAGTTCTAGTACAAAATGGCTTCTTCCTGCAAAAGTTTAAACAAAAGGCAGATGAAAAATCCAAAGGGTATTTTTAACCAGAGGCAGGAAGAGGAGGGAGGCTGCTGCTTCTGGACTGGCAACACTGACTATGCAAGACCTGGCAGCGCCAGCTCCTCATGTGCCCCAAGCAGCTGCTGAGATGTGGGGTTGGGAATTAATCCCCAGATCTCTAACTGTATGCTGACTACCTTGCAGGAATCAGCAATTTCATCTGGCAGCATTCACGTCCTGCAGCTCTGACTTTTAACTAATAGTACATCTGAAAATTAAAGCAGTCTTATACTGCTAGCTCTGCACAATACCTCATGGCAATTCCCCCAGCTCCCAGACAGGCCACTCTGTAGCTTACTTAAATGGGGAAAATGTTCACCTCCTTTCAGGGTATTTCTTTTGCTTTCAGTCTATTCAGCTCATTTTCAATAGTGCTTAGCTGTCATGCAGTTAGAGTGACTATATATCTTTTTTTAGCTGAAAGCCCAAATTTCACATTAACTGCAGGTGCTTCCTCCTTGAACTATATAAAATGATACTGTAAGTGCATCCAAGGGTCAAAGGCTAGAGCCCAGAAGGCAAAGCTGAACTGCACATTACATTTAAGTAGTTCATAATAGCTACATGATAGCATTTATACTATTTGTGTTATGATACAACTTCAAAAATTATCTTCAATCAAAATAGATTCCAGAACTTTTTACATGAAAATCCAGATTTCTGAATGGAAAATACCTCTCTTCTACTTTGGGGAAGGGCACGATTTAGTGACAGATTGTCCCAATGCCCTTCTCCATCTGCACAGCAAGGTGGCTCTGGAAGACAAGGAAAGATGGGGCATACTGATAATCAAAATAGTTTGTGAACGCGACAACCAGTGCAGCTCACCGACTCAAGTGGTCAGATCAACCATTCTTAGCTAGAAATGCTGAAATGTTATCAAGAGTTGTTGGCCATTTAACGTACCCCAAGGTGCTTTTGTTGTAAGAGGGAGTCCCGAGGTCTGATGCCATCTTTTCCCATCTCTATACATTAATGACACTTTATATTATCCATAGTGCTTTGTCTTGTAAAAAGGACAATCACTTTGCCCCGCTGAAAATTCTGCTAGTTGTTCAGGAGGAGTAAAGTTGCTTTCTTTACTTATTGCTGTTACCACATCACTGTGCAACAGAACAGGAAAGACTAACACATTGTTTTGTAATACTGAGAACATGATGAGGTGAAAAATATGTACCTACTCAAATGTTTTTATTTACAACTGTTTGCCATCGCTGTTCAAAGTTCGAAAAAGAGAACTAAGTCATCAAAACAAAAAAATTAATTTTAAAAAGATGATTATTAAGAATAAAAAAGTAACATGAAATTAGGAACAACTCATTTCACAGATGAAATTAAGGACAGTATGAGCTAGAGATGAGCTTCAAACTTATACTGAAGACAAGTACATAAGAGGTTGTTTCTTATTTACAGCTTGTACTGAAACAAAATGAAACGGAAACTGCTGAGATACTGAGCCTTTTAATTTAGACATTCTCGTAGCTGTATGTTCTTGAAAGTTCTATCCCAAGCCTATTACACCTATAACCAGGAGAAACAGTTACAAATATCTGTCACTGTGGTATGCAAAAGGTGACAATCAAGTCAAACTCTTGCTGATAATTCTTGCCTAAAATAATAATCATTGACATATGACACCATTTCAGTCTATCATGATCCTGAAAACCAACAATCAAGATGCTACTAAGTCTTACTACTAGGTTTTGGTTCCTAGTGTAGTCTGTTGAGCGGGGAGTGCGTTGGGTCTGTGGGGTCCTGGAAGCCCCTTTTCCAAGCCCCCACTTTTCAAACCCACCGAGGCCCGAAGGCACCTCGCTCCATCCATCACCTCCGCGGCCGGCGCGGGGCGGAGCCGAGCCGGGGACGCAGAAGCGGCATTTTCACTCGCGCAGCCACCGCGGCCCAGACGCCGCAGCACCACGTCCCCTCCCGGCTGCGGTTCCGGGGCCGGGCTCGGGGCGGTGCCGGCGCGGCAGCTGCCTCCCCCCGCGGTCACGGCGGGGCTGTCGCCGCCGCTGCCACGTCAGGGGAGCNGCTGCGGGCGGGCGAGCGAGCCCGCCTCGGGGCTGCCGCTGGTTGCGGAGGGCTCGGGGGCCGAAGCCGGGGCCGCGGCCGCGGCGGGGAGGAGGGCCGGGGGCCACGTCGGTGGGCTCCCTGCGTCCGGGCGGTGGCGGCGTTCTAGGCGGAGGCCGGCCGGGATCGGCCGCCTTCGCAGTGCGATGTCGTTGAAACCTTCCTCCGAGCTGTAATTCGGTTCAAAACACCCTGACCGCCAGGTCTGTGTGTGCCCACGCGTTTTGTGTCTGTGTGCCCACGCGGTTTTGGTGGTTGGCGGAACCGTACCTTTGAACGTTTAGTCAGGTGGCCGTGCCCTGTTCCCCCGGGCAGCGCCTTCTCTCTGAATAGGTGCGTGTGAGGGGACGGCTTGCCAAGGGGAACTTGTGGTCTCAGTGGCGTCAGTTTGTTTTACAGCAGTGTTGCTGTATAGGCTCTGTTTCCTTGCGTGTCAGTGTTTGTTCACATGTTTGGTTTGACATGTTTGCATGTTAAAATTTATGCCTGTAACTCCTGGGCTTTCTTTTGAATCCTTGAAGTGAGAGAGACGCCTTAAGAGATGTGGAGAGACAGCGCTGGAAGGGAAGGTTTTGATTCCTAGGAAGCAAATAGTGGACAGGCCACGTCCCCCCCGTATGGCTGTGTTGGAGCAGTGGCCTCTGACCGGCTGTGCCAGGGCTTCACCTCCTGGGAGCTGCTTGCACAGCCGGAGGCCTGACGCTGCCGAAGGAAAACCTCTTCGGCAGCCTGTAAGGGCTGGTAGGGTTTGTGTGTGGGTTGCTGTCCTGCCCCTGCTTTCCCCTAACTGGGTGTTGAGAAATAGGCATTTTCAGCTTCATGTTATTGTGATGAATAGTGGCTTTACTTTTCAATCATACCGTCCTGTTACCAGCATGAGATGTGGGGAGAAACTGAACGTTATGATGACTTGTACCTTACAAATGTCAGTGACATGCTTGTTTACAAACATAACTCATGCGGATGATGTGTCTATTGCTAAATTATGTCACTTAGCCTCACACCCAAATTGCATAACTGAAAGATAAGAAGGATCACTAAGCAAATGATGAATTTGTTGTCATTTAAAATATCAGGAAGGAATACCTTTTTTAGGGAGATGTTCAGGACGTGTGGCATATGTGAATTTGCAAGGCCACACAAACATGCTTACTGGTTGTTGTTCGCCACGTCATGGGAAACAGTGGTGGTGTGCTGTATGACAAGCACCTGGATCTGGGTGGAGAGGACAAATATTTGTGGCTTAATTTAGAAATGTTCTTCCCCTTTGTTACTTGTCCCCCCCTATATTCAAGAGAAAATTACCTTTACTGGAATTGATTTTCAGGACCTGTTGGTACTGAAAACCAGCTGGAACCAGCTGTTCCATTGCAAAATGAACTTTATATGGCAAAGATAAATAATTCATACAATGGCGTAATATTATTTCTCCAAATTAAACATGTTCGGTTACATATTAATATATTAAACTATTTGTTTCCATATAGATAGTGAAAGTTTGTAAATTATATAAATAAATTTTTAAATTTCTATAATAATTTAAAACATTGATTTGAATAGTCAAGATGTGTGAAATCATTCACTGAACAGATGGGCAAAAAGGTGTTGAATAAATATAAACAAATATTTTAAGTAAATATTGTTTCTTTAAAAGTTATCCATTAGAATGAGTTGATGGTAATTATGTATAGCCACTGCTTTTAGTCTGGCACTTTACTTGCTTACCAGGTAGATAAGTGTTTGCAATTACTTAATATTTTTGTGTATGTTTTATAAATTCCTATCTTTTTTCCAATTACATGTGCAGTTTAGTGGTGGTGTCTTACTCTTGCCATTTGACTGAAGGCTTACAATGGAACTGTAAAATATTCTAATATTAAGGTGGTTTCAATTAATGTAAATGCACTAAAATACATAAGAAGTCCACCATATTTTCTGTTTCAAGGGGTTGTGCCATCTGTGGACTGAAGGGATTACTTTGGTAACTGAGCTCTCTAGGGCTTTAGAAGGAGTAGATGTCCTTGTGCCTGGTGTTGTTGCTTTGCCTTTAATAGAGGAAGAACCAAGCTGCTAACCTCTAGGTCAGCTTTAGGGATTTGGAACATGCTATCTTGAGACAGAGTGGAAAAAGTAATCGTTTTGTACCTGTACAAAAGGCTTCTGCTGTTGAAATCTGCTTTTGGACTTGAGCAAGCTGCAAACAGTGGCTTTGTCTGCTCAGTAGTTTTTAAAAGGGAAAATCCTACTAACCCTTTTAGTATAAGTTGCTTTAATGTAGTTTTGTAGATGAAAACACATTTTAAATAGGATAATATTTTTAAAGAAACATATGCCTTTATTGATCTTTATTTTAAGCCAGATTCTGCTACAGAGTTGTGAAGGAGCTGAAGTTCATCTGTGGTTAATACCTGGATCCCTCTTCTGTGAATGTGCTTGACCAGGTTTATAAGTGGGGATCAGTTAGGCTCTCCATTGCTATACTTTCTGTGTGCTCTCAAGCAGACCACAAAAGGGCAATATTGCTACACATCTTTGTCCTGCTGCTGATTGCTCCTAGGCAATGTGTTCATCTTCTTCCTTATCCCTGTTTCTACAGCTAATTAGTTCATCCCGACATATCTGAAAGATGGTAACTCTCCCCAACACAAAGCAAGTTTTTCCCCTGCACGCCACATCTCTGTCGATGAGAGGCAGCACAGCTCTGGCCCATCTCGGTTTGCCATAGGTACAGGCCATGGCCAGTGCAGGTCTGGGATGGCCAAGCAGCTCCTGTCACCCTCTGTAAGAGCAAAGAGCCACGGGGGCATTCACCTGATGCTGTCTTTTGACACTGCCGATGAACTCGAGTTTCTTTTTTATTTCTTCCCAAGAAGACCATTAATTTTGGAAGAGATGAAATTTCACATGCCACTCTTCAGGTTTCTTTGTATTGCTTCAATAAGGCAAAGCCTTGTAAGTTGTTGCTTCATATTTTTGTGTGTATTTTTGGCAGTTGTAAAAGGGCAAGCTATTTTTTGTCTTAGGATTTCAGAATGGATTAGTCAATGTATATCAGCCTGCTACCATGTGGCTGATAAACCTCTTCCATCGATGTTAAAGCTCAGCTGAGTGTAGTACAGACGTCATCCTCTTCATGTCTCAGGAACATCCCTATTTTCTGAAATTTATAAGACAACTGCTTGGAATAATCTCTTTACTTTTTTTTCCCCCGAGAGCTGTGACCCTTAGCCTGCTGTAAGATCAGACACCAAATCTTGTAGTCACTGCTCTTGTAGTGACAATGTCTCTCTTTTGCGTAGGCTGTGACCAGGCGTCTGAATGGGTATTAGTGCAGACACTTGAAGAATTGTAACAGCTACTTACAGTGCCTCACACAGAGCCCACAAACAACTGTGCTTGTTCGTTTTTTTGGGGGGCAGAGTTTGTTTTGCTTTCAGCAGACCACCTTTTCGAGAATTTGATTAGCGAGGGCATTGGAGGCCTGGGGAGAGCACGTGGAGGAAGGCATGGCATGCTGTCGTGCAGTTATTACCCAGAGGCACTGCTTTGGGATCCTGAAGGCATAGGGAACATAACAATGCTGAGACTGTGATCCTTTTAGCTGTCATCTTCAATATGATTGCTACTTTTCCTACAAACTGTACTTCTTTCTCCACTGAATATTATGTACAAGTAAGTGTTCCGTGCCAACAAGCACGCATCAATTCTTTGTTAACAAAACAGAGCTAATAGGAAACAGCCAGTAGCTGTTGTGCTGCTTAGTACCTTCCATGTATGAAATAAGGATAGATTGTTTAAAAAATAAAAAGTTGAACAAATGTTAAAAATTTATTAAGGTCGATGGCATTGTTTGATCTTAGAGTGTTCAACAAGCACCTTGCGTTTTGTAAATTTTACCTCCCTTTGTGTTGACTGAACAGTTGTTTTCAATTGCAACTACAAGAAGAGTACTGTACTTCCTGCTGCCCTGAGGGAAATGAGGTCTAAAGGTTGGCTGTTTCTGAGGGTGAGAGGAAAGCAAGACAAGACTGACTTAAAGTTTTTTGGTTTTTTTTAATAGTTGTTAATACTTTATATGAGTACAGGAGACTTGTTGGTTATGTGAAAGAATGTACATGAGGCTGTGAAGATGTAAAGCAGCTATTCAGGAGGCTTATGGGTCTTGAGAAAGGATGTATCTGAGACCCTGAGGATGGAAAACAACTGGCCTGTTTCTTGGCAAATGGTGTTTCCTTTTGTTTTGTAGCAGAAGTCAAAGGAACTGCCAAAGGAATGTCCCGGTCTTGGCTGGGAGAGCGTTCATTTTCTTCCTAGTACCTGGTTCGGTGCTGTGTTTTGGACTTATTTCTATTATTTTTAGTTCACAAATGATCACGCATCATTCACAGGTTCTAAGCTGTCCAGGAGAATCACATCCATGAGGTGACACACAGGTCCTAGTGACACTGTGCGGGTTGCTGTGAACCTGTTAGAGTTGCTGTATGCTTAGATTTAATAAACCATTCTCTAGAGAGTACAGCAAAAAAAATACCATTGAAAAAATACCATTTTCCATATCAAAGAGCTACTGTGACTCTTTGCTTTAAATATGTTTTCTTACATGCGTCAGTGACCACATCACTTAAAGTGAGGGGGTTTTTTACTTAAAATGTCAAAGCTCGTCAAGTGTTGTCATTTTACAAGAAATCCTAGGTGCTTTACACATGAACTTAATCCTAGTGGGTTTTTTTAGTGATGTGATCCGTTCTTTATGCTGTGGAACTACTGACAGTGTGATTCACTGTTATTTTCCCCTTTACAAGAAATTTAAGTATTATCTTTAGTAAATGAAGTTTTCTTTTAAATTCTGATGCAGTTTGAGTTCCCAGGTGCTTTAGGCTGTTGTGGGGACTGGTGATTCAGGAGGTGACTCTGCACTGTGACTTCTGGAGTCACTTGATGGTTCACCAGCAGTGGGTAAGGCACTTTTGGCTCAATGGTGAGGTATAGAGTGGAGAGGGGAAGAAAACAAAGCCAGGTGGATTTAAGAAGACCCTTCCAAAATGTCATCCATGACACATGCATGTAGTTGAAAGGACTTGATGCTTGTCTCAAATGGTTTATGTGATTTAATTTTTAAGATTTTTTTCTATTATTATTGTCTAATATTCTTCCTAATTGTAGATAGTAGATATTTCCTCGTTAATAGAAAAATGCATAACAAAGATGACTTGTGTTTTACTAATCGCTTAAGTGGACTGAGTAGTTATAAAAGTTTCTCCGAGATGAAAGGTTTTGTGAGAGTTTTACTTTCACTGGAAAACCTGTATTCAGTAGATAAGTTACATCCTTACTTGTGCTGTTTTGTTCAACAGAGCCATAGGGAAAAAGTTACTACTTCTTCTGTATTTCTCCTGAGTAGAGAAATCTTGCTTGAAGTGGAAAAAAAATAATAATAGCAGCCATAAATAAAAAGGTAGGAGATATTTGCCAAAGCAGTAAAAGCTGTCAGGTGGTTTTATTTCTCTTTTTCCAGCTTAGATAAGTCAACTTGAAAGATTGAGAGATCTCTAGCTTTATGCCAGCTATTCTGGACTCCATTATTTGTCTGTTCATTATATACTTTCTTTTTCAAACAGTAGAACTGAAATTTCAAACTGCAGTTTGAGAATTCATTTCAGAATGAAAACATCGCTGTGCATTTGAGGAAGATACTGTCATGCACAACTACCTTTTCTTTTTTTTTAAGAAAAAGCATAATGATTTACTAATGAAAAACACCACTGATGTTCAAATCCTGTCATCCCTTTAAGCAGTTACACTGACATTTACAAAGATTGATCACTTGCATTTCCCGTGTCCAGAAGGTTTCCCCAGCCACTAGGTACAGATTTGTCTGGTTGGGCATATAGCAGGAGTACTTGAATGTGACATGCAGATATATTCAAAAGAAACAGTTGTGTGAACTGAAGTTTCAGGGTAGCTAGAAGTAAATGATGATCAAAGTGAAATTTGACTGGACATGGCTTTTGGCAGAAATAAATCTACAAATCACATATGCATATACAAATTTTGCTCATTAATTGTTATTCCACTACCACTCAATCCTAAAGCAAGCTTTGATTGGCTTTGATTCTTAGATTTTTAATATCCATATTTTGCTTTTTGCTGTTTTGCAGAAAATTTTGATAAGTTCAGTGTAACACAAGAGGCAGATTGTCAGGCACAGCCTCTGACCTGTAGTATTCTGTCATTCCTCCACAGGAAAGAGCAGTGGAGAACTCCCACACTTCCTGCTTGGTGGGAACTCTGCTGTAATCTCTAGTCCAGAAACTTAATTTCTTTAGGATTTAATTTTGGTGAACATTGATAAAGTAATGCTGAATGTATCTGTGAAAATGTCGTTATTTTTCATGCTGATGGTTATGTCACATTAAAAAATAACTTGATTATTTTGCTCTAAAATCTGTCTTAGACAAATTCAGTGTCTTGACTTTTCTTTTTTTGCCTGAATTAGTGATACTCTTTGACTTTATTGACAATCTGTGATTCTTTATTTCTAATGGGCCCAAACCATTCTGATTTTTCAGAATTACCATTGCCAAATGTTTACTCAGTGACTCAGTGTGACTAAAGTGGGTTGAAATACCGTGACTTGTTGCAGGCAGACTTTGTGAATTATGCTTGTTTCTTCCACCACAGTTTTTGGTAGCCAGAGAAGGAACTGTTTTGTGAATACTGCAGCAGTGTTTAAAGAAGAAACAAATTTCGTGCTTTCTTCACTGGATCACACGTTCTCAGAATGAACCTTTACTACTCCAGACTTTTCTTTGCAGCCTCTCTGTTGGAATTTATCAGCAACATGGGAAGAGAAAACAGT
>WAAG01044532.1:392-33383 GCA_013390105.1 Tichodroma muraria
TCAGTCAAAAAGAAAAGTTATAAATATCTCCATACACTGTGCTCTTCCTTTTGCTTCTTCAGCCCTACTACATATGATGGTTTTGACCCAGGCACGATCATTAGGTCAGCTTAAATTGTGTCTTGCTTAAGTTGATCTTTTAAACAGTTAACCCTTGCTTTAACATGGCAGCTCCTTACTGAAGGACACCTCAAAGCACAACCCTTTGAGGCTCAGCAGGAGCTTACAGGCAGATGGTGAGTGCTTTTGTGCTGAAAAGGGCTTGAAAACAATCACGCAGCAGAATGCTTAAACTAAGATTCCACCTTAGTCACTCTGTATTTCTTAAAGGATTCTTCAAAAATATTTTCCAAATTGGGGGTCTGCTGAATACTGTTTAGAAATGAGTCTATTGGGTTTGCAAAACACTGGAAAAAAATTGATTGCACCAGAGCAGAGTATTCTTTTCAGATAAGATGGCAGCATCACAGTGCTTATAGGGCTGGAGAGGGAGAAGCACCGCAATCATGTTTGTGCAGCAGCCCTGCAAACATCTGCTATTTGCATTTGACAGTTTGCAGGCCCTTGGTCCATACAAACATCTGCAGATGACATGTACATGATTCTGTGCCCCCGAGGGAGTAAATACCGGCTGATACAGCTCTACGACTCCACCCCTGAGCTCAGCCAGCTTGGGCTTTGATTCAGCTTTGCTGAAAGTGACCATTGAAGTCTTCCTATATCCTGTCTGAGAACTCACATTGACAAGTTTCCAGTGAGCTTTTTTAGCTGGGTTCTTTCAACTTTCCTCTCCACAAATTTCTTCCTGGTTCTTCTGTATTGCTTTAATGGAAAATACCAGGTGCTGCTCATGTCCCTGTAAAACATCTAGAGACACCCATGCAAGGGATGCAGGCATGTGGTGAGAAAGACTGGTGCGCAGCCAGAACATTTCCCAACAGGTGCCTTCTTGCTCTCTGTTTACTGCTGCAAATCCTCTCCTAGCAAGCCATCTCTGCCCCCACACTGACTTTAGGAGCTCAGGTGTTTATCACAGAGCACAGTGCTTATCACAGAGCACAGCCTCCCACTCTCTGGGCCAAGTTCAGGAAAGACAGACATTTCAATGCCTCAGCTTAATTACGCACATAATTTATTGGCTCCCACATCTTTCCATTGATTGTTATGTCAGAACCTAATTTAACAGCAGTGGAGTGGCAAGGAACAGAGGGCACCCAGGGGCTTAAGGCACTTGCATTATTTTCCTAAAATATCCTGAATCAGGCTGGTATTTTCTCTTCTCTCTAAGGAATTGGAGAATACACACTAAAATCAGAACTAAACATTTTGACACATGAAGTCAAGGAGAGTTTTGCCATCAGCTTTATGCCACTATGGCTGGACAGCTGCTAACAGGGTAAAAATTTGTCCATGTGTTAATACATTTTCATGACATCCATATATATATATTTATGAGCCCTGGAAAGGGCAGCTTTGTTAATTTGGGTTGTAGTATGTCCTTCCTAAATTGACAGAAATGTTTCTCTGTCTGCTACTCCTTAATACGTAGTAGATCCAATCACCTGCCAGGAGGATTTTTAGTCCTATACTTTACTGCTTATTTGAAATATTTATGTTTCACAATAAGTTGGGAAGAGCTTTGTCAGTAGACAGACATAATAAGCAGGAACATACAAGTCTAAAGATGCAAATTCTAAGGAAAAGCCTAGCTTTCTTCTGAAGTGATCAGCACAGAGCAGCTGCAGTCAAATTGTTAGAAATTTGAATGAATGAAGAGTTTCTCTTGCTCTGGTCCTGTAACCCAACCAGCATCTTATGGGGCATTAGATGCATGACCCTCTCAATGGAAAAAAAATTCAGATTCTTCCATGTCCTGAAGTTAAGATTCTTTCAGTTGTGCAGAGACTGTTGTGTCATTTTTTTTGTGCATTACAGGAAGATGAGTCATTAGGAGAAATGAACATGGAGAAGGCTTGACACTCTGGCAAGAATAGGATAGGAATAATGAATATGGGTGAGGACATGGGAGGAGAAGGCAGAAGAGATGACTAGAGTGTTGATATTGTCTGCAACTGACAGCCTCAGAAAAACTAATTAGGGCTGTGGAAGCTGAAGAATTCCATATGAAAAAATGGAGTTTGAATATTAATAGGCTCTTCTCTATTATTTTCCAAATTTAAATCCATTAAATTTGAAGGGGCTTAAAGTTTGGGAAAACACATTTCCTTATTCTTGTGACATGTTGAACAATGCAAGGATTAGAAGGTAATAGTTTTTGCAAGGGTCCAAACCAATGTGTATACCGGGGTTAGCACACAGCTAATGCACAACTGAAGTTGCACTTACATAATTCCCTCTTTAAGGGTTTCCATAAAATTTAATGGTAAACCAGGCTCTGTTTCTGAATAAGCTTGCAATGTCACTCAGTATTTGCCATCAGACAAGGAAAAAGCGCTGTACACTGTATTTTTCATTTGTTTTGCTATTATGCTGTTTTAAGAATGATTTACCATTGCTTGGCTCTGTGATTCATTTGATTGTTTTCCCTCATTTCAAGATGAATCGCAGTTTTTAATCTGTTTGCTGTCATGTCTCATTTCACTGAAACACACATATTGTGCCTATTGCCATGCAAATAGGTGCTATATAAATAAAATGTATTATTATGATTATCAGAGTAAAAGAACCCATAGTCATCTGTTACAGAGGGTGCTCTTTGCCAGACTCGGTGCTCGTGCTTGCAGTCCCTCTCCCTGCTCCTGCTGGCAAAGCTCTGGTGAGACGACTTTCTGAGCCGTACCGGCTGAGAAGCATCAGGAGGACCAGAGTAAATGGAAGTAATGGGGCAGATTTGTCACGGATACTTCCACAGAAATACGACTTGCTTTCCTGAGGCACAAAACAGCGATGAGAATACAGCTGTGAGTTTTGAGCTCATCAGACCTCAGGGAATGGAGATGGCAGGTTAGCATTTGGGTGAGAAGCCTCCCAAGAGCACCCGTAGCCACAGTCTGACAACTGTATTCCCCCGTCTCTCTCCTGCACTTACCTGCTGGATGCTCTCCTGCCTCAGCTGCCTCCCTGAGGAGTAAAAGCAGCAAGTGCAGAAATACAAAAGCTTCCCCCCATCTGCCTTTGCCCAGCTTTTCTTCAGTCAGGCAGTGCATGGAAGAGCACACATGGGAATATGGGAAGCAATTCTGGGGTGGGTACAGCTTGACAGGGCTATAGGTCCTCCCAGTCTTAGTAACAACACTGCTGTAATGTAGTAAGGGTGTTTGAGTGTTTGAATTGTAAACTGAACTCCTGGAGATATGAATGTGACAAACAGCCATCTCCTGCTTTGCTTAGAAGGATGAGGATGCCTGACATGTTCACTTCAGAATGACATCTGCTTGCAGATAAGAAACCTCAAGGAATGTATTTTGGAGTGCTGTCTGCATGGGTGTGTTGGAGGGGAGGAGGAAGGGATCTTACTTACATTCCATTAATCAAGTTGTTCTGCTATAAACCAGAATATATTTTTGTTCTAAATTAGGCCAAAAAATTAAATGTGTTTCCTGGATGCCTGGGTGGAAAGGGCTGATCTATATCAGTTCCAGGGGCTGATCTATATAGGCTCCAAACACACAGTGATTCATTACATTCTCTGGACTCCTGAGAGAGCCTAGTTAGCCTGCATTGGTTACATCTTGCTGCTGCTGCCACTTTCTCTGCTGGCATGTAATGTACCTACGGGCACTAGATTTCCTAATTACTTGTGTTCTTACTGCAAGCCAAGACTGGCCATATTTTATAATGCTCCTAAGGGAATGAATATATTCAGCATGTTGAAGCTGAATGCTCTCTGGATTCTTAAAGGTTTTCTTATCATTTGTCCCAGCCACCAGCTGGGGTGCCTTGCAATCTGCTTCTATTGGATTTCTGATGACTACACGCAGGGGCCACACCAGGGAGCTTGCACTTACATTACAGGGGTACCTCAGAGTGGAAAGAAAAGCCTGGCCAGCTGTAGGGCACTGGGAAAAGGAAACTGCCAGCCTGCAGTAGCTCTCCATGACATGGAAATGTTATTGTAAGGTTTAGGACAGGACACGTAGGATTTTAAAGCGCAGTATATATCGTACTGGGCAAGGGAGCATGGAAGGCAGAACAGCTGCTTAAGGAGGCAGATTTCATGTGATACAGTCTCAGGGGAATTGTTGACTCTGAAAGAGGAGTTAGGAGCAGACAGGGCAAGAGATGGCTGAGGTATCTGGAAAAAAGCACTGCTTGAGAACGTAGAGACTACAACGTGTGCATGCAGTGCCCTTTAACCTTGACCTACAGAGACATACTTCACGCCAAAGTCTCCCATTTCCTTGCAGAACTCTAACAGCTGCTGGTGGCACTGTCAGGCAGAGAGAAAACTATCCTGAGTCCTGGCTGTAGTATCACATGTCATGTCAGCAGCAGTGGCAACCAGTAACATGCAACGTGTTTGCAGAGTGAATGCAATGCGGAGAACTCATTTGAGCGTATTGGAGGCTGGCAAGAAGCGTATGGTGCAGATGAAATGACCTCAAATACCTTTGTGGTAGTGCAAAGGGGCATGGGAAGCTGCATATCTGATGTGAGCCTGAGGAAAGCTGAGCCCACGGGGCACTGAAGTGTGGACATAACTGTGTGAAGCCAATTGGCACAGTGAACTTGAGCGCCGGTGCTCACCGCTCCAAGCGGCATGGCTGAGTCTCTCCCCACTGAGCTGCCCTCCCCACTAAGGCTGGCAGTCAGTAGTGCTGGGAATTGGGTAAGAAACAGCCCAGCTTACTCAGAGTTTGGTAATGATGTCAGTACTGCCTCGGTTCTCCACCCTAACACCTCTGCAGCTCAAGGGTGGCAAATTGCCATCACTGAGATCCTCTGCTCTTTTGGTGCATTTCTGGTCTGACATCTGCTGAATCCTTGAAGAAACATCTTATGATAAGCTACCCAGAAATATTAGTGTATTTTTAATAGCGACAGCTTTTATTACCAGCTTTTATTACCTTTTATTACTTCCTTGACATCTTTGTTCTTAGTTAACACATCCCAGTGCTCCCCAATGTCAGCCTTGTCCCAATTTTTACAAGTGATCCTCTTTTAAATCCTGCTTTTCATAGCCACTCTCAGGGTTGTTATAACTCCAGTAGTTAACTTGTATCAGCTCCACAGAACCTTCTGCACCTTCCACCTTGCCCGTCTCCATGCTGTGCCTCCCAGCAATCAGGGGACAGTGACTTTTTGCTGGCAATCTCTGCTCAGCAAGGAAAGGGCATCCCTATGGATGCCTGTCTTGCTGGAGTGGTGCTTGATTCATGCCAGAAGCATTCTGCAAATGTACTGAATTTCATTGATTTGCCAAAGGAGAATACTAGAAATAGTCGTGAACTCATCCCAATAAGAAACTTTTCCCTCGTAAGTAAAATGGTCTTTTCTATGAGAAATACCATTACTTGCTTTGATGGGACCTTTAAATACAACAATACAACATTTGATGCATGGTAAAAACTATCACAGAACAAAAAAACAATGGTTCTGGATGTATTGCTGATCCAGACAAACTGATGCTGACTCACTGCCAGCTCATGTGGAACACAATCATAAAAATTTACAATTTTACTTGTTTTCTGGTTAAGTGAAAAGCCTGGAAGAGTTGTATATGTTCACTGAGGTGTACAATGTCGAGGGACAGATCAGCAGGCTCCCAGCTGCTGAGCACATGAGACATTTATGCCGGTCTGAAGTAACACTTCCTGTCTCAGAAAAAAATCCTTACGTGCTACAGGAGTTGTCTGGAGCCTTGGTTTCTCTGATTTGACTGTTTCTAATGAAAAACAGCATTTTTCATTTTGGATATCAAAGAATTGAAAGAAACATCAACAAGAAATATTGAGATAGTCACAGAAAAACCCTTAAGTAGGAAAGCTGAGCAAGGAGGGTTTGTAAAAGCTGCCTGATACAGACAATGCAAATACCCCTGAAAATGGCTGTGCCACTTCAGAGCTGAGCCTCCAGAGGCAAATCCTTGAGCTTGGTGGGACTGGATGGACTGTGAGGCCAAATCTTGGACTTGCTTCTGTGCTTGGGTTTCACTGCCAGGAAACAAGGATGCTTCGTCCAAGCTGGAGTCAGAGGATGAGAAAAATTGCAGACAACTGTAGGTAAGCAGGGAATGTCAGGAAACAAAAGTGCAGCAACAATAAATGAAAATGACTGTGTAGTTGCACCGTCCAACTAGCTCAACTGCTATGAAACATGGGAACTGTGGAAAAGATAAGGGGGTTTAGGCAAGGGAAACAGATAGTTAATCTTGGACTAGGAGAAGAAGAGCCTTCCTCTGTCACTTCACAGAAAATCCTGCCTCTCGATGAAAGTGGTTATTTGACAGTGTGAAGTGCCTTCCAACATTTCCATTTTATTATCTGTATGACATTCTTACCCACAAATTTGGAAGAAGAAGGAGAAAAATTACCTGGAGTTGTTGAACTTTTATTTCCCACTGAAACTTAAAGACAACTTCAAAACTGGCATGTTCCAACTTCCATGACAACTTGCTCAGGAGCTAGGATATCCATCATGAAATACATGTTCTAAAAAAAGTCCTCTGCAGAATTTTAGCTACTTCAGCTGAGCTATTCAGACTATCTATATCTCAGTAACATCTGGTATATGTGTTTGTTGCTCAGCTTTGGTTTGTAAATATGTTTGCTCTTAGCAGCATTTGTTAATATAATTTTCCTTGTATGGGTGGATTATTTGTCACCAGTGTGAAACCAGTGATTTTTTTTCAGTTTGTGGCACTGTTAGGAATTTCCTATTTGTAACAACGTGTTTTGGCAGTTCTGTCAAAATACATACAATCATTAAAAGCTAATAGGTAACCAATATTAAATTGCATTGAATGTTAGTATGTTCTAGATTTAAGTAATCCTGAGTAGAGGCTATTGATTTTACTGATCTGTGAATGTTCAGCACTTCTGAGACCTGGGTCTGTAAAGTGGTGTTGTTTTTATTACTGTCCAAACTAATAACCTTAATGCCTAAGAATTGTTCTTTCCTCTCTTGAAAATAACAATCACGTTCTTACTGTGACTCTTACACTCTCTGACAAAGGACCAGGGCAAATGACTGCAATTTCTAGCATACCAAAATTTAAAAATAGCATGATAAGACCGGTCTGTACGTAATCTGTCTTTATCACATCAGAGATTGAAACTTCCTGGTAATTTGAGAAAAAGCCATTAATACTCATAGCCTTTTATTAGCCAAGCCAGATTTGTTTTAATTTTCCTTTGGCAATAGCGGTAGCTCCTTGAGACAGCACAAGCAGCTACACCTGAGCAGAATCCGAAAAGGACACCTTGCTTCCACCACAGAAATGTTAACTCTTGCATCATGGCTATGAGAGAGCTCCCAGTGCTTTGGTGTCAGGGCAGTCCTCCAGACAGTCACACAGGCAAAACTGACTGTCACTCGCAGTAAGACCCTTATTTTACTCAACATAACTCAGTGTGGAGTTTCCCCTCAAATGCACCACACGCTGTTCCTGAAAAGCTTCTTGTGCTTTTCAGAGGCAGACACTCCTGGTTTATTTTGCTGGGGAAGAAGACACAACACAATCTTCAAATGTGGAATTTAATGGTGCTATGAAATCAGGTATTCTAGAGACACTGATAATATCCTGAGGTAGTAATTTGACTTGATTTGACTCTGATTAAGCCCATTTCTAGGTGATTTGGTTTTGAGTCTGAATGTGTCACCCATAACATGATTTTTGTTCTGCTTGTCGAAGCTGTGAGCTTGCAAAATCATTCAGGCTCTGCCTTTTGGAGCCAGTTCACCTGAACTGTTGGGTGATGGTGACTCCCCTGACATTTTCCTCCTGAAGGTGATGGCAGAGCTACTTTTCCAGTCTTTTCCCCTACCAACACCAACTATTTTTGTATTCTGTTCTCATCACAATTCTAGTGAGAATCGTGCTTTGCAATCTAAATAAGGGGGGAAATGCAGTATATTTTTATTTTGTTCCCAGTCCAACCACATATCTTAAAAACTTAGAGCATTTCATTTTGTTTGAAGCCAGCACATTAAGGTTCATTTATACTTACAAAAATATATGTGTTGAAGTTGTTGTTGTTGAGAGCATCTGATTGTTATTCTTTGACAGAGCTGTCACTAGAGGGTCCATTTTGAGCTCATTCATTGAAAGCTGTGGCAGCAACAGCAGCCAGCCTTAGCTCAGTTCTGCCTCTAGAGATTTGCAGAGAAGCTATTTGGAGTTTATCACACAGTTTTGCAAAACACTACAGCCTCGGCAAGCTGTCATAAAGAGCTTCTCTTTCCAACTGGGCTCGTTTACAAGTAGTATTTTATTACTCTCTGCTCTGTTTTACCCTACACCTTGCAAAATCTTTCTTCACCTCTTCTACTTTGATGATAGATTGAAAAATTCTGAAATACGTTTCTGAAAAATGCTTGGTATTTTTAATGCATCTATAATTCAAGAGCTATCCAGCTCTACTCCAAGCAGAGCTATTTGATGCTAAGGTGCTCCATGTCCTGAGCCCCCTGAACAGGACCTGCAGCTGAGAGCCTCCTCTTGAGCAGAGCCACTTCCCAAAGCCACTCTGCAGGATGTGACTAGTTCCAACCCATGACTGTACCATTTGATGACAATCAGACATTTCCATCTGCTGTTTTCATATGAGAATTTTTAACTGGAGCACCAAGAGCCGCTGGTGTCTGAAAAGCAATGCACTTCCATCCTGTTAGGAGGATATCTGAGGAAATAAAAAAATCCATGAGGCTGATTTCACTCCTGTACATTGCTCTATGTACATTGGCTCTGCCACAAATCTGTCTCCCAGGAGAACTCTTCTTGGAGCCAGTCCAGCAGCTCCATGCTCTGCTTTCCTCGGCATAACTTCACAAAGGGTTTGAGGGAGTTCCGGGTTAGAAGCTTAAATTTGGGGTTGTATCAGACTTGTCATCTTAATTACACTAATCTGCGTCAATAGAAACCTAGTTGTGCCCAACCCACCATCTCCTGGCACTCGAAGCAGCATTGCTGCTGGATCTCACAGTTTTATCTCAGGGCACACAAACATTTGGTGCTTTTCCCAAAGTCTCAGCTCCTTGAGTCAAGTGATTATGTGCGCACACCAGCTTGTGAAGGTGAAGAGCCAAGTTCTTGCCACCACTCTGCCCTTTCCAGCAGAGCTAAAATGTCATGGGAAGAGAAGCAGTACACCCTGTTTGACAGGTAAAATGCAGTGGATGGTATGGTCTTGCAAGCCAGGCGCACGCTGCAAGCACATTGCTGAGGTGCTGAGGCACACACACCAGGAGCAAGGACACAAATGAAGGGGCTGGGTTTGTGCAGCTGCCTGACCCCCTGGGGATGCTACGATTTTAGTTCCGTGTCTGATGCAAGCACATCCCTCAGCACCGTGTTTTCCAACTGGGAGAAGGAAGCATTTGCCACCTGAAAGTTGCCATTTTGCATGACTGCCTGCTATTTTGCATGACTCCATTCCAGCTCTTATGGTTAACTCCTGCTCTGTTTTTCTGTGTCTCATAATCCTTAGAGGCAGCGTGTCCTCACATACTTTTCTAGTTGAGAAGGAACTGTCTTCTTCCCATACATCAGTTTCATCAGTCATATGAATCCGTGTGAGACTTAAAAACCATTGGCCTGCATGGAATTCTTGTACCTATTTACTGGCAGTAATTCAGGTGATTTTTCTCTTCCACTTCTTGTTCATCCATATTAGTGGGTGACAGCCTGTAACAAATGCATTCATACCTAGTAGATTTCATTAGCATAAATTACATCTCCTTCATGAGGTAATTAATACCAAACACTCCTGTCATTTCATAAGATAGTAATTCTGAGAATAATTTTTTTAACCCATGTAAACAATGATGATTTACAGCTTTGAAGATAAGTAACTAAAACCTTCACCTCTTTTTTTTTTGCAGAGGGCTCTTTTCATTGTAAAATTAAGTTTTCTCAAAATCTAACCAATAAAAAACTACAATATAAACCAGAGTCAATCAGATTAATTTGTTTTTTCCAAGACTTTCTGGCACTTAAAATAGTAAACCCTTTTAAAAGCATGCATTTGTGTCTCTGAAGTCTGTTGATATAGCAGAAATTTCACAGTTGCCAGCAGTAAGTTTTATGGGTGATCTCACCAGGAATTTCACCCTTCTTTTGATCAGAGTAACTAATTTTCCTTGTCCAGCCCAGCTTGGTCCTTCAGATTTTTGCATTGTCTTCCCAAGCTAATTTTTGGTTCCACACAGCCTGAAGAACCTAGCAGGTATGTCTGCTCTTTCAAATCTCTTTTCTGACACAAGGGAAAAAAACCAAAAAAGCTGAGAATATTGTAGCTGATTTAGAAAATGTTGTATAGCTTCTGAAACCTACCATCTCATCCAAGAGCCCCGTTACTGAGGGCTGCCAGGACTTCAGCCATAATTGCAGTTGGTGCTAGCACTAACCAGGATGGTTTGTGTTCCCTCTCCTTCCCTTACCTCTTTGTAATTTCTGCTTAATGAGGAGCAAAACTGATGCTGTTTGCAGTTGTGAGAAGAAGGACAGCCTTCTACATGCTGCTGCCTGAAGCCCCATCCATCTGGACGTGTGTTTCTGGACATCTCTTCTCATGCCCTTTCCAGACCGGGGCTGGCAGCGATGTACTGCGGTGCTGCACACCCTGCTCTGGTACCCCTGCGCCATGAACCCCGTGGGTGCAACTCTCTTTAGCAGAGCCACACAAATCCTTAGTGGAGAGGTGATGGGGACAGGAACCCCAGGTCCCTGGGGACCCCAAGCCTGTGTCACAAGCATGATGGGGATCTCAGCTGGGGACCGTGGGTGCAAGTCGGCAGACACAACACCCTCTGCCTGTTTCATGCAGAGTATTGAAGGGCTGCTTTTGATCACTACCCCCTTTGGATGAAAGCCAGAAGCAATGACGTGGAGATGAAAGCTTCTGTATGCCAAAAGCAATCCCCTAAGCCATCCAAGTCCCTCTAAAGCTCTGACTATTTGCTAGCTGAAGAGTTTTAGGTTGGTTATGTAGCACAGATAAGAGTAAAAACACTCCTGTAGAATAGCATTCTTTTTATTTTGGATGCTCAGTCTGTTTCCTTTCCAAGTATTTGTTTGCTTGTTTGTGCTTGCTCTACCACTGATCTTTGAGAGTTTCATGCCCACTGTAATAAAAGGAATGGGGCTGGCTTAGCTTCTGAAAATGTGCTACCTCCTGTACCTCTTCTGTTAGTTCAAATAAATAAGTCTTATAAGTATAGACTGTTCTATTCAAATTACATTTTTATGCTGCTGGAGTTCATGGACTTACATTAGTTTTAATTCTTACACTGAAATAAGCAGTAAAACAAAGCTGAAAAACATGCAGCACAGCCAGGGTCACATTTTTCTATGTGGCTATTAAGGATGCTTACATTTTTTCCTATAAATTGTCATTTCTCCTTCTCCCAAAGTCAACAGAGGAGTAGTATTATTCTTCTGCCTCTTCATAAAACTCACTGTGTTTCATCATCTTTGGTATAGGGACTGAAGTCCGCAAAGCCCTCACACATGCATGGAAAAATCCTCAGAACAACTCCCAAAAGCAGCTGATTAAAATCTGACTGATTTAAGAGGCAGAGAATATACTGATCTGCCTGATTTTAATCAGCCTGTTTCAGAAGATTGCTCCGACACCCCATGTTATTTCCAAATTCTTGATCCCTGTGCTACATGAATTTGCTATTACAGCAGGGTCACTAAAGTGCTGTCTGGTGAGAGCAGTGGGAGTTTTGCTACTGACTTCAGTGGAATCGGGATTCACCAGTGATATAGCTGGAGGTTATCTGCTTTAGATTTGACTGCTGCAGCATTCCCCCATTTCTCATACCAAACATGGATATTTGCATGTATTTACCATCTGTGGGCATCACTGACTTTCACCAGATAACCCAATGCAAACACTAAGTTTAATCATTTAATCATTACAAATGGTATGTTTAAAATTCTTCTACTTGTGAGGGTATAACATGCAAATATCAGTAACCTGTCTCCTTTTTGAGCAGATTAATCTTTGCGAAGGGGTTTGATGATCTGTATAAAGGCCGATAAAATCACTATGCAGGATTTGAGTGAAACAGAAGAACTCACAGATCTGGACTCTTATGCAACAATTTAAGTTTGCAGAACAAAAGGTACCCAGGAGACCTCTATCAAAATTTCACTTTTTTTTTTTCCTGATCACAGATAGATTTAAGTAGTGTCACACTCCTTAGCACTCTCAACTCCAGATCACAGTGTTTAAAATATGCCTCTTTCAATGCATGCCTAGAAACATGCCAATTCACTGCACGATTCTCTAGAGAAAAGAACAATGCAGCTTGCTGCTAAATGTCTTTCTCTGATCTGCTTCTCAGTTGAATCAGACTGGTGTTGTACGCTGGTATAGCTGGTAGAACTAGTCTGATTTCCTGGTGTGATAGTTCAGGGACCTTAAAAAACAATTCTATGCTGAAAAGTGTACAAAGATGTAAATAATTTAATTTAGAGTTTATATGTACAAGACTCATAAATAGAATTAAATTCATTAATAGAGTCATTTGGCTACATTCACAGCAATGTGCAAACCCATTAAGAGCCCCAAGTCAAATTCTAAATAGAAAGTTGAGGGTGGCTCTACATTTAATTTAAAAGCATTTTTTAAACTAAAAGTCTAACTACATTGTGGGCGGTGTGCTTCTACTGCTGAATAATTTCTGAACGTCAGAGCCCTCAGCACTTCAAAAATGGTGATCAGTACCTCAAAGAACATGGACCTAACTCTAATAAGGAAGAGAATTTTTATCATTTAATGTTAATAAACTCAAAATTTCCAGTAAATACTAAATATGCAAACGAAATTTATTATGGTGGTAGTAGATTAATGCTTTATTCGTGACTCTTATTCAAGCAATTGTAATTATCTGCAGAGGAATGGAGACCCATACACAAGTTATTAGTTTGAGCTGTTAAGAATTCTATAAATCTCTTTGAAATTTCCTTTAAGTTTACATTCCTATCAAGAAAAGTATTCTAATGAGGAAATGAAAGTGTAAGTGTGCCAAATCCAAAGTTTTAGTTGAGTTTGTTGACAATACCATAATAGCAGTAGCAGAGTGCAAGCACATTTTGAAACAAAGACAATGAGTCAGCCAGCTGATGAATGGAAGCTTATATGCAATTGAATATATAATCATATAGAATATTTCTTCCTAGCTTCCATTAAAAAGAAAGTGTGTGAGTGTGTGCATATGTGTAATGTCAGCTTGAGACTGACTCTGGAATCTGTATCCACAGCTGAACAAGTCTGCATGGTGTTGTGGTCCTGATTCCACTCTCACTAATATATTTTTATCAACAGTCATAGTACACAGAGGGATTGTTTGATTCAAGCTGCACCTACGGAGATAGCAAGAAGTTGAGGGGGGAGATTCCAACTGTCTGTGCTCCAGAGCCTAAAGAGCAGTTTCTCCAGGCAGATACTCATGTTCCCAAACTTGCATTCACCTGCGCTGTACCCCGAGGTCAGAGGCTGCTTTTGACAATATTTGCTTTAACTGTTTGTTCAAGATTTGTTTTACATTTGCCAAATCAAATGAGCACATTAGCAAGTGACCTGATGATCAGCTAGTAGGGCATGATGCCAGTAGAGTAAGGTACACAGCAAAAAAAGTGCTACTCAAAAGGGCACATCCAGCCGTGCTCCTCTCATCACCCAGAAGAAAGAAATCTGAAAACCACAATACATTACCTCTGAATTCTGGCAGCAATACTTCTCATGTACACACAGCCAGGATCAAAATAAATTACTGGAAATACCAAACCATTTACAAATATAAACACTGTTAACCAGTTGACTTACAGCTCAGTCAAAGAGGAATCACAGTTTCCTTGAAATTCCAAGTCTTATGTAAAGTATGAGCTGCTTCTGGCTTCAGAGTAAATATGTGCTTTTGTTATCAAGTGTCTGACATTTGCAGGATAAATCCTGTGTGAATTTTAAAATAGAGAATGAAAGTGAACATCCTTCTCATTTGATGAAAGGTAAACTGAGTAGTTCCTGGGAAGAATACAATTTTCTGCTCCTGAAAAGAAGCACCGGGGTATTGTCAGGGCAACTTAATTGTCCTTTTCTAGCAGATAGCAAGAAATGAACACTACAGAGCTCTGTTTGTGTCACCAGTGTAGATCACAAATCTTTCTCATAGAACTGGACATTGCTGAGATAACTCAGAAACAGATTTTTCTACAGGAGGAAATAAAATTCAATATCACCTTGAAAACTTCAATGTCTACACAACAAGTTATTACAAGATAACTGTGAGGGAATGAAAAACAGCAATTTCCCAATTAATTTGATATTAAAATCAAAACTGCAATGTTTACTTCAATCTTTTTGTATTCCTGTCCTGATAGATAATGTTTCTTGTTAAACAGACGGAATGAGAAGTTCAGAGCTTTAAAGACTGTTCTGAGTATCTCGTAAATTTTACCTCATGATTGCTGTGGTTCAAAACCATTGCCCATTCTTGGCACAATAGAAGGAATGAGCATCTGAAATTGCATTTCTGTGGTCTGGGGGGATAATGAACTTCAGAGAAAAAATGTTAGTAGTTTCCTCTCTATATGACTCCACCAGTTATTCCAACAGAGAATGTGTCCACTTTTTCTCAGAAAAATATTATTCATTTCTGTAAAGAAACTCCTACCATGCACAAGACACCACTTTTTTAGGACACAGGGATGCCCCACTTTGCATTAATAAAAGTAGTGTTATGAATGGCATTTTTTGTACTTTGTAAGTTCCATATCCAACCAGAAGAATAATAACTACGATGAAGCAGAATCAGGTTCTGTTTTGCTGCCATTTATCAGTAAAATTAACAATGTATTAATGTAAGACTTGTGCATTGCAAAAACTTAAGCTCTAGTGACCCGAGGTTAATATTCATGTATTTAGATTGCTGTCAATTCCCAGGATTTAAGAAAAGCCTGGGATTTAACAGAGTGGTTAGAGTAATCATAAGAGGCTGTTATTAAAAATGTTGAATTGAGCTTGAACTGTCAATCACTTTTAAAAGCAATGTATGTACAAAAACAAGGTTGTCAGGTGACCGTGAAATGTCTTTTGTCATCAGTGAGTGAGAGCTTCAAGGACTACAGGCTCTCAAAGTGGTAAAACTCGTGGAGGCTGGGTCAGAGAGAGGGCTTGGAAAGCCCTGCAGCTTCCCCAGTGTGGACTGAAGGGAAATGTCTGTATTCCTGTCTGCTTCCATGGCAAACATTGTTCAGGTTTTTTCAGCTGGAATAGTTCTTTAGGAGTGCCTATTTTAACGGAAGAGAGCTGCAGGAGGAAAAACCTTAATGCAGCCATGCAGCTTCATGGAGAAGAAGAGAGCTTACAACTCATGCAGTACCAGATACAAAGCTTCATACAGGGAAACGTTTCTGGTCCAATTTTCTCACATATCAATATATTTAATAATGTTGAAAAAAACCAAAGAAATACTAGTGGTCTGATTTTGGCCAGGATAGAGTTAATTTTCTCCTTAGTAGCTGGTATAGTGTCTGGACTTTAATATGGAAGTAATGTTGATGACACACTGATGGTTTCAGTTGTCGCTAAGTGCTGTTTATACCAAGTCAAGGACTTTTCAGCTTCTCATACTCTGTAACTCAGAGGTGACAAGAGGTTGGAAGGGGATACAGCTGGGACATCCAACCCAAACTGGCCAAAGGAATATTCCATTACCTGTATGACAGCATGCTCAGCATACAAACTGTGGGGGAAAGCTGGTCTGGGGCCATTGCTCAGGAACTAGCCGGGCTGTTCCTGAGCAACTGGTCTGTGGGTGGTGAGCAATAGCACTGTGCATCACTTGTTTTGTGTAACCTAATTATTCTGATGTTGTTGTTATTGTTATTGTTGCTATCATCATCATCATCATGATTATTATTATAATTACTATCGTTATCATCATCATTATCATCATTATTTTCATGATTATTATTAATATTATTCTCTTTAACTCTGTCCCATTAAACTACCTTTATCTCTACCCAAGGGTTTCCTCACATTTACTCCTTTGAATCTTTGCCCCATCCCATGGAAAGGAGGAGTGAGTGAGTGGTTGTGTGATGTTTAGTTGCCAGCTTGGGACGACAGCTAGGAAAAGTGCGTGGAAGAAAAAAAGTGATTTCTTTTCCAGAAGTACAGTACTATGAGCCTCAGTATTAAACTGTTCCCTCTGACTTGGAGTGGGAGAGATGGAAGCCTGACGTAATCTAGGCAATGGCAGGGACCATCATTCCTCCATTGCACTGTCCCTCCATCATCTGGATAAAAAAGATGCCCCAAGGTATTTCAGTGAGCCTGGGGTAATCAGTGAGGCAGGAGGGAGATCAGGAGACCAACTCTTGTCTGTAGCACTGTCCTCAGCCAACCCCAGGGATTTCCGACTGGAAATCAGAGCTACAGCTAATGCTGCTTGACACAGAATTAACTCTCCCAGAGCCTCCTCTTCGCTTCTGCAGAGCTGCCACAGAAAGAAAACCTAAGTTGGATTATGTGCTCCCCACAGGGCTGCACTGCAAGGAAGACAAGAAAGATAGAGGAGTAGTGTGAAAGGCAAATCCCTTAAAAGATCCATCCTGCAGCCCCACAGGATACAGGCTGAGGCAGAGTCCATAGTTTAAAATTATATAAATATCATATATCTCTCATATCTTGCCCGCAGGAGTAACAGTGGTCTGCAGCAAAGAGCAGCATGAGTTCTGTATCGTCTTTCACGCTGGTGTATTTGGATTGAAACTAGAAAACAAACTTTGTGTTTCATCACTTCTTCAGACTTCAAACATGTATGTAGCACTGCTTTCTGTCCCTCTTACAACTGCAAGCTGAAGCAAGTATTTTATCTGTTATAACCAGTTTAGCACTGCTTAAGAACATTACAATTATTTTCTCCTCAGTCATTTTATCATCTTGCTTTTTAGGTGCAAGTCGGTAGTTTGTAGATCGGCTAATTTAACATGCACAGGAACTTTTACATCTATAACAATGTGAAATCGTTCCAAACTCTGCACCAAGACATGAGAGAAGCAGTTGTGGTGTGGAGCCCCAGGGATTTTCTCAGATTGCCTACGCAGTGCCACAGAGCCCCAGGCGCCCCACAGGGGTGACAGGGTGGGAACACACAGGGCATCCCAACCTCACTGGCTTCCCGGGCATGAGGGGCTCCTCCCAGGCAAGGACAGGTGGCCCACGTGTCTGTCATCAAATAGAGCGCAAGCAGGCAGGCATTTCTCGAGGCTGGGTATGGAATATAGCATTTCAGACTGCAGAAAGGAGCCCTTCTCAGAACCTGGGTTAGCCAAGAGGTGTCGAGGAACCAGGAGCAGCTGCCCCCTTAGCTGGGTGTTTTGTGCCCTTCGCAATGAGACTGATGATTTCTGCCCTGTGGACTGTCTGAGGGCTATTTACCCAGAGCTCAGCACAGCACTGGACCTCCAGCTAACTGGGGCGTGACGGCCCCAGATCAGCCCCGAGCTGCCTCAGCAGTTACAAGGGCTTAACCTTTGCCCATGGAGCCCTGGCTCAAACTTGTTAAAATTTGCAATCAGTAATGCAACAGCACAGATTCTCCTGCTGACATGGAGTGAAGACCTTCTGAGGGATTCTGAGCAAATCATGGATTAAACATTGCCCTGGGAACACTCCTGGAGCTCCCTTCATACATTGCTTTTTTTTCCCTTCCTGAAAAAGAGATTTTTGCAAGCCTTGCAAATGAGTGAATTCAGCATATAATTCCAGAGTGGTATGCAGCTCTTCTCTTGCCACATACACAGACACTGTTTTTAGTGCACATCATCACATAGTGATTAATGGCAACATGGCATTTACTCCAGGGAATGCAGCCAGCTTAAACATGAAAACCCACATAGACTCAGATGGACAGACAGGCATATAAATTTTATTTATTTTGTCAGCCAAGCAAGGAATCTGTAAAAATAAGAATACAAAAATTTGCTCTGATGTTTGCTTTGCTCAGGGATAAAGTGATTTAACAGAATTACCAACCATGATTTTTTCTGAATAGGGTTACACACACTGGCCTGTAACCACTCCTGTAGCTAAGCTGCACTCAGCACAGTACCAGATGCATGAGAGAACAGAGAAGGGACTTTCCACTGTCTCTTGATTCCTTTCTTTTGGTGTTCCCAAGGGCCATCGTCAAGATACTGGCCCCGGGGACAGCCTCAGCTGTGGTCACAGCTAAGGGGGCTGTTGAGCAGCAAGGGGTCACTGGCCTGGAGTAACATTTACACCATGCTGCTTCCTCCTCACCCAGCTGCTCTGTGGCAGGAGCTGTCACCCAGGGTTCTGCTGGGATGGAAAGGCTCCTCAGGAGATCATTTAAATTGCTTTATGGCCCTTTCTATTACTCTGGAGTTGCAGAAGTCCTATGTATATTGTAAGACTGAAGTTCTGGTTTTATATTTGTATTCTATCTATATTTCATCTTTCATAGCCATCAGAGACTATCAGTGACAAACTGGCTCTCCAGATACTAAGGGTTTAGTGCAACAGATACAAATAAATGAAAAGGACAAAGGTTGGTGCTATAAGTATGAAACACAGGGTACAATTGAATTAAGTTATCTTTACATCTCGGATTAAAATTGCCCTTTCTCCTTAATTTTTCTGATTGTAACTTAAATCTTTTAAGGTCAGTGGTTCTCGGGTAGTTTTGTGTTATCTGATCTGCTCTTTCCTGATTTTCTTATTGGTGTTCCTCAACAGGACTTTCTCCTACCTTTTTGTCTTTAATACAGGATTGTTTTTTTCTTATGTTTCAAGAAAAGCAAATAAATCTCTTTTTAAAAAAAGGTACTTTTTTTAGAGAAAGTTTGCTTTCTTTGAGAATCTTTCTAGCTTCTGAGAATCTGCTTCTAGCGTAGCATTATAATTCAGTTTGCTAGCCAACTACAAAAAGAAGCATTTGTGAATAGGGTTGAAAGGACATGAGAATAGAAATCAGAAGACTAATGCCATTCAAACGTGCTCCTCTATGCATCATTTCTTTGATCACTTCCCCCCCCCCGTTTGACTAGGTGGGAGTCTCAGAAAAAATATAGATCTCTATAAAATATAAACTCTAAAAAATATAGATAGAATATAGAAGTATTATTAACTATCTAAATCTTAGTTAAAGTCCTTTTGAAGGAATATAAAATTCTCCATTTATTTAGTTTACATGGGTCTACATGAGCATTTCAAAGGCAACAATATGTACAGCTTACTCATTTCATGCTGGGAGAGAGGAAGGGAGGGAGGAGCCTTTGTTTTCATCACCAGATATGTATTTTTAATAGCTGTTCATTCAAGGCTGAATTTTAAATTATCAGATATCAGGGGAGTCAAATGCAAACATGAAACTTCTCACACGATTCAGGCACACTCTTGACATATTCCATTCAAGTATTTGTCTATCATGGACACATTTTCTGTTTTGATGTTTTAAATCAAGCCCATGTAGAGAAATAAGACTAACCAAATTATCATGCTATGCTACATGTCTTTACACAAATATTTCCATAATTTTTACTACAGAACCCCAGACAATAGGAAACAATAATGAACCCTTTTATAATATAAACTTCATACTCTGTGCAAATTGTAATATTGTCAGGAGGCCAGATTTCTCGTTAATATATTACGAACTTCCCAGCAATTTGCATGCAGCAAGGATATTAGAATGATTGTATTTTAAAAATAGACTCCCATAACATTTTTTAGTGTAATCAACCATGGATGAGGCCCATCTGTCATATCTAGTCTGTATGACTAATTGTTAGTGGTCTGTAATTGAAATTTAAATTTATTAAATGAACAGAGATGCCATTATAAAAGCACTAATTCAATATGTGGAAGGGGGATGGCAGGATATGAAACTGGGCAGTAGCTTCTGAGCGCTGTTTATGTTTATACATATTCAGATGAATGTGATCCTTTCTACAACTGGGCCAATCCTTCTGCAAGGCACATCAGAGCTGGCTGGCAGATGCCTAAATCACCACAAACATTCTCCTCCTCCTTTTTCCATACTTCAGAGTGGGTTGTGAATGGAAGATGAGCTGAGATTTGTTGGATGTTTGTATTTTATAGGAGGTCCTAGGAAAAAAGGAGTTTTTTGCTTTCATTGTAAAATAAGGTAATGTCCAGGAGATGACCTGTGGTTTCATACACACCGTAACAGTGGCCAAGGCCAGCAGTGTCAAAGAATACACATACAGACAGCAGACTGGTCTGTTTTACAGACCGTGGAAGAAATCTTAGCCAGATTGATGGCAGAACTCCCATCAACTTTGAAAGAGAGT
The DNA here is from genome assembly GCA_013390105.1 of Tichodroma muraria. Lineage (NCBI taxonomy): Eukaryota > Metazoa > Chordata > Aves > Passeriformes > Sittidae > Tichodroma > Tichodroma muraria. The sequence continues at coordinate 20,866 of WAAG01044532.1, forward strand.
CAAGATTTCTCTCCTTGGAAGTGAAGTGCATTTCTGTGATGTGCTAAGCTTCCTCAGCTGCCATCAGGTAAACTCGTGGAGAAAGGAGGCCACTCAGCCCCTGCAAAATTGTGTTCTTCATCCCTAGAAAGCAAGGCAAAATCTTCATGCTCGGTAAGAAAGTATTTTCAGAATGACTACACAGCTAATTTTTCTTCCGTGGAATAAACAACCACTGAACATACACAGATGTTGCCACCAGAGGCAATTTCTCGGTTGGGGTCACGGTAGAAGCAGAAAAACCACCAGTGAGCTCTGCATTGCTTTATCATTGCTTTATGTTGTCACTTATTTTAGAAGCCCCATATTTGCTCTGCTAATCTGTTTTATTATGGATGTGTTTTATCTTTCTGTTTGAAAAACAAGGCTAAGCACCAGCTTTAATCCCAAGGATATAAGATCATGCCTTCTGTGAGAGCCTGTAATTCTTTAATGATGCAGCACTGACATGTTGGGTATGTGCATGGGCAAGAAGTGGGGCATATATTTTAGCACTAGTAGCTTCATCCTGCAGCCTCCTGAGAAGCTTTAAATTGTAAGTACTATCCTGAGAACTGAGGGCACTTGGTGCCCTGCAGGGACTGCCAAGGATTTCACAGAACTGGCACTTTCAAAAGAGTGCAGCTCTGTGTGTTTTCAGAGATGAATTTTGGGACTCCTGCCACACAGAGGTTTTTTTTCCTGAGTTTTTTCCTGGTTGTTTTGAAAGAGCTACTTTTTTTATATGAGAACGAAACCAAATCCACTCCAAGTAAAAAATGCTCATTTAAATAGATAACCACTTACAGCAGATGTACCAGAGACAAGTGTCAGAAAAAGGCTGGAAATGCTAAGGCTATTAGCATAAGAGGTCAAATCAGACACTGCTCTTAGATTTGGCAGAGGCTCCACAAACAGCTTATGACCAGAGAGGTCTCCCTTTTGATTAGGTATGTTGCTTTTGCTTTTCAGTTCTGCCTTGACCCTTTTTATATTTTCTGTGGCAGTGCTTCTTTCCAGAGCACACTTGCAATTAGGGTAGGAAATTTTGGGGTACTGTTAGGAGACTGCAAGCAGTTTTCACACAGAAATAAGCAAGACCAAGGGCAATGTTTTGGAAAAGAAATGTAGTATATGAATATGAGTATTATGGTTTCTCAGTTGAGAGGAATGAGAAGACACTCTGGGAAGAGAAATCAGATCCTATCTTTGTCTAAAAACACTGATGCCCTGATTCTGACTACTAAACATAGAGCAGGATCCACAGCCATTCCATTACTCATAATTATAATGATCAAGCCTGTGTGGCTGCAGCTTAAAAGAGCATTTTTATATTCTACTAAACATTCCCACAGTTGATGGGATACATTCTTCTTTAAGTGTGAGCAACATTGTCCTTGAAGCTCAGTTACCGTGTCAGTGAAACCACGGATAAACCCTGTGTGCGTTCCCACCCAAGCACCTAACTAGAGAAGGGCAGAGTGGCATGGGCCCTTGCTGAAGAGGAAGCTCATCAAACAGCTTCATTTTCCTCCTCATGCTATTCAACTCTGCAACAACTGTTTGTTTTATGACCTAGCAGGCATTTCGCCCACTTTGTGGCACGCAGCCTTCCCTCTGATGCAGGGCTCATACAAGGCACTGCTCTTTCCCAGCACTGCTGGGGTGTTTCAGGACATCAGGATTGCTGAAAATTGTCACGGTCATTATTCCGTCTGGAAGAGAGAAACTCTACCATTTTGACTAATCTTCTGTACAACCTTCTCTGGATACTTCTTGTTGGCTTCCTGACTTATACAGCTGATGATACTTTTTTTGTATGCCAGTGTCACAAATATTAGCAGTCCAGGTCTGGCCCTCATTATTCTTTTGTTGCTTTTCCAAAGTACAATTTTACTTCTTGGCTCCATCACTCTTATGGTGACTTGCTCATATTTTGAATCCTAGGATTTTGCTTACTTTATGCTGGCAATGCTTCTTGTGGTTTGCTGTAAATTACAAATTATCAAAACAATATAGTATTTCAGAAAATTGTGTGGGCAGAACAGAGGGAAGAAAGGATTTTGTGTTTGTTTGTTTTGAAAAACCAGTCTCCTGCCTGCTTTTACTGTCTCACTCTTCTATCAGGCTGCCTCCCTAAACCTAAGGCGTTCTATTTTAAAAAACTTCCAAGTGACATAACAGCAGAACTTAGGGAACTTCAGAAAGTTGAGCTAATAATTTCCAACAGCAATTTGAAAATGTTACTGTCAGCCTCAAAAAACTGTCCTTGTGTCAGCTCATGAGATCTCCTGCAGGGGTGTGTGCTAATGCCTTTCATTTCACTGAGCTGCATGCCACAAAAATTCATCCTCTGCTACCAGTTCTCTCCCTGGGATCCATTCCCACCCACCAATCCCTAAGTGGAGGCCGAATTCATCTTCCAAACCTTGCAGACTAGATGCCCAGCTATGTAAACTGGCATCACACTGCTGACTTAAAATCATAAAAGACAAAAAATCCTAATACTTTGAACCGTCATGAAATATTGATGCAGGACTCAGGGTTGGGAAAGATGTTTTGCCATATGCCTCAGACCATGAGATGTAACTAAGATCTGTGGCATCAATAAGCCATGAATGAACTGTCTGATACTCTTTTGCAGCTATTTTAAGTTCTATTTCCCCAAAGCCCCAGCCTGGTTTGCTCTGCCCAGGCCACCTGCTGGGAGCTTGCGCGCTCTGCAGCTTGTGGGCTTTGCGGGCTGTCACTCAGCACTCGCGGTCAAGAGGACATCAGCATCTTCAGATCTGGTAAATAAAAATGAGGTCAAGCCTGTAACATTTTCCACTGAGTAAAAATACATAAATGTTGCCACTGTGATTAAACTCTCTCTTTTCTCTGCTCATCTTAGAGATTTATTGCTTACACGCAAGCTTATCAGAATCATAATTCATTCAGTTTTGCACCTATGTCTCCTAGTTCTTATCCAATTATTTCAGCTTTCTGGTTTTGTAAACTTTTATTTCTGAGGCTGTGCCCCTTCCCATCAGGAAATGTCTTCTGGGGTCAGATCTGAAAGCAATGCACTATGATTTAGCCTCATGCCTTCCATTAACGTCAGTGGGAATCAGGCTGCTAAGTCCTGAACACTGTCTTTAAAACCTAACTCACAGTGTTTGAGTTCTTGTGCATTTATAAGCATTTATTCTCATGTCAGACACATGTACTGGCAGACTAGCCGATGGAAATGCTTTTTTTCCTCCTTTTTTTTAATTGATCTAGCAGTGGAGATGAATGAAAGCCTGGGGGGAGTGCAAATAAAAGGGTCAGACAAAGAAGGTTAATGCTTTCTGCACAATCTCATCACAGGACTTAGGAGTACTACGGCACCCCTACGGAGGAGATTACGTGGCTTGGTCAGCAGCAACCACAGGACAGCACCAACACTGAGCTAATTAAATGAACACAAATTACGACAGCTTTCAGGATCAACAACTCGCCTGGTAGCTTGTGTTTAAAATTGATTTCACGTGTTACCAGTACGAGCAGCTCCATGTAAGATAAAGCAAAGGTGCCAACAAAACTGACTACTACTTCCTTATGTCTCTCTCCCCCTTCTACACAGAGTTTGCATGTGAAAATTTACGCAAAGCATTCAGTCGCTCTTAGTAATGTTTCTGTTACGATCAGCCTGCCTAGACATCTCATCCCTCTGCCAGAGAAAACCGAACGAGGGAAAAATACTGAGTCAGAGAAACATGTGAAAAGACTTACATGGTATTTGCTAGCATCCCAATAATCAGTTCTGTAATTGTGCATTTTATTAAAATCCCACATGTTTATTTGAGCTTCTGGAGTTGTTCTGCTTAATTGAGAGAGGGAGGCAAAGCCTTGCCTCAAATTCACACATTCAGACCCAAATCCTGCAAATTCCTGTGCAACTGCTTAACTTTCTGCACCTGAACAGCCCCTCAGATGTCAGAGCTACCCAGTCATGTTGTTAACAAGGTCCACACTGAAGTACCTGCAGGCTCCTGAAAGCTCCCTGGATTCAGCTAACTGGGATGCACTTGGCTCCATTTATTTATGCAGCTCTTGGAATGCTGTGCAAACAACACCTGCAGCCTGTGGTCACAGGAATATGCAGCACAGTGCTTGGATAAAGCCTGGAAGGGTCAGTGGGGTCATCCAGACAAGAAAATCTGTTTAGGGAACCACAGATTCTGTGTGGACATAGCATCCAGTGTTAGGGGAGAGGGCTTGATGAGGAGCCTTGATCAGCTCCTAAGGAGTGTGGCAGAGCACCAGAGGGTTGTGGTCCATGTGGATAGCAGCACTATAGGAACGGAAAGGCAAGGAGAGGGAGAGTGGGAGACAGGTGATGCAAGGTGCTAGAGGTGAAGCTGAAGCTCTGAGGAGCTGACAATCAGGATTTCTATGGAAGCTGTCTCTGAAATGCTCCTGGAACACACATCTGCCAGGGAAAGAGAGGCAGAAAGACAGAACTTTTAATGCCTAGTTAAGAAATAGGGTAAAACAACAGGCATGTGTAGTCTAAGTGAAGGCATCTACACAACAGACATCAGAAGTACAGTGGAAAGAGAATGGCAAGCAGGATTCTGTAATACCAAATATTCAGCATATAGAGTAAACCATGCTAGAATCAATAAAATTTACAAATTACCTCATCAGTATGAAACATAAAATCTGTGGGGATTGAAATCACAGGCCTAATATGGTTTTACCACTATGGCAGGGGAAGAACATTGCCTATGATACTGCCTCTGTTACCGGGATGTTGACACCAGCTGCAGAATATAGGGGAATTCCAAGACCCCAGAAAGGCAGGAAAGGCAGTAACAAACATCAAACTTCAATAATTTACATGAAAATGGTCCAGATATTGTGCAAGAATGTAATATGAAACAGTCAATAAATATTGCATGGAGGAACTGCTTAAGGATATTGATTAGAAAACGGGCAATTATTGAGTTGGCTTGGAGGAGATACTTATGTAAATGGGGAATTTTGTTTAAAAGAAACAAAATACGACAACAAAGAAAATTAATTATTTCCTGAAGACATGAAGTCTGCTAAAGGATGCTGTGCTGAAAGCACAAGGCTAGTGCACATTATTCATCAAGTAAGCTTGAAAATGGGCAGTACATGGTAGCTTTGAAAATGGTGAGATAAGGGAGGTTATTAGAAGAATAACTGCAAATCCTTCAAACAGCTGAAGTTGGATCCAAATGAATAAATTAGAAAGTAACTGACACTCTGGAAGATTATAAGTACAATGACAATTTGACATCCTAAAAGGAGTTTGATGAGTTTCTAGCAAAAGGAATCAAAACTAGCAATAAATCTCTTTTTCCTAAACATCAGTATCAGGAAGCTTGCCAGAAAATCAGCAGAGCCCATTGATCACCAGAGTTCGAAGGAAGCACTCAGAGAAAATACAGCTGTTAGAGAAACTAAACGAATCCTTTAGATTCTCACAACAGAAAACATTTTGGAATGGGGTGACTCCATTAGCAAGTTTGTCTGAAATAACTGTGCCCAGGAACAGGTCTGGGAACACTGAAACAAAATGAAGACCAACATTGCCGAAACCCAGATGATATCACCCAGGAATTTCAAAAGACCTCAAGGATGAAATAACTATATGACTGAGTAGCAGACTATAACTCTACACTTAAAACTCCCCTGATATCCAAGGAGTTGTTATCAAATATCAAATGCTCGGCCAACTTTTTTTGGCAAGTGTTCCAGGGAAGGTGGGGGAGGTGTGAGAAAGAACAGACCTGGAAGTCTGAAATCTTTGCACTAGGCAAATTAGTAGAAAATGCAATGAACAAAATTCATTGACACTTCAATAAATTTGATTTGCTTGGAAAGAGTCAGCATGACCTTTTCCATTTTTACAGATTGGAGCTGTTTGACAAGATCAATGTACATACAGATAAGAGCAATTCAGTTGATACAGTCTACTTGGATATCTAAATGCTTGCAGCAAACTTGTTTCTTGATTCCCCCATACAGGCTTTTGAGGGAGTCCAAAGACTTCCCTATCGAGAGAGAGAAAATCTTTGCATAATAAAAAGATATTTAATAGATAGTAAGCAGAGAAGGGGACCAGAGTAATTCTTCAGTGCTGTGTAGTGCAACAATTGCTGTCAGGGTATTCATAAGCAGCCTGGAAAAAGTAGCGAACAGAGGGGAAAGTTTGTTGACAGCAGCAAAATATTTGTATTGTTAAGGACAAGGGCTGATTTTAAGAGTAAGGCTTTAGTAGTACTTTAATGAGACTTAGTGACAAGACAATAACACTGTAAATGTGATGCAGAGTAAATAAATATAAAGGGATATATAGGGGAGAAAAAGCAATCCTAGTTTCACAGCCAAAATGGCATGCTGTGAGATGACCATCAGCAGTCAGGAGCAAGATCTTCGGACCTATTTTGCAGATCTATGAATATGCCATCTCAGCACTCAGTAGGGGTCAAAAAACCAACCTTAAATAAAGTATTAGGGCATAGTAGGATAGGTATAAAGAATAAAAGAAGGAAGAATATTATGCTAGCATGCAGACTCGTGGCTCACCTGTGTAATGATTATTCTGTGAGGTTTGGGTCTTTTAATCTCAAAAATGGTATAGCAAAACCAAAGAAGGTTCAGGGTAAAGTAAAAAGTACAAGCAGCTTCAATATCGGATTAGATACAGAAAGCCTCAGTACAGGCAATGACTTTACCAGGACAGAATGTTTCAGTCTGGAAGAGAAACAATTCAGTGAAAGAAGTGCACAGTATGAAGGGTATGGTGAGGATGCCCAGAAACAGTCACTGCCTGCCCTCTCCAATAAAAGGGATGGGGGGGTGGGGGGCTGGAGTGGTGTTAATACAGAACTACAAGGAGCCACTAAAAGTTGGAGTGGCTCCTTGACCACTTCAAGTTGGAGTGGACATTGGAGACACAGTTGGGAAAGCCTTTAGAAGCTAGTGGATACAAAAAAAACATGCATCTATCCCAGGAAGATCCTGATGGAAAATAGCTTAAAATTGTGAAAGTACAATTTTGGGAGTCTGGAGGAAATGTTATGCATGTTCATCCTGATCTTATTCTTCACTAGGTATCCTACAGAAAGATGATCCTGAGCTAGCCTGGTTTTTGTCTTGAGTGTGTGTGATCCTCTGTGTGTTTTTGTGCTGTCAGCTGCACATGCAATCAGGGAGTTTATTCCCATCCTAGGCTGGGTGTTCCTGTGTGAGCACCCACACCAGCAGGACCATAACACCACACGCACACGCTCACACAACTGCACTTCCATCCCTGTCCGTCTCTCCCACTGCCACGCAGACAGGATGGTTCTGGGTATAAAGCCAGGGGAGAGAGAGACAGGGCTCTGTTGGGCATGCACCATGAAAACAAGGGGACAGCTGCTCTGTAGAGCTGCTGGAATGCCAAAGCCTGCCTGGAGAACACCACCTGTGCACTTCCCCAGCCTTTCCCTTCCCCGGCACCCAGCCTGATGCTGCAATCTGCAGGCAGCTTCCTCCAGGTGGGCAATGGCTTGGGGGTCCCTCTCTTCTGCCAGCAGTTAACATGCCTAGGAGTGCAGGGTGCTCCTTCTCACCCAGGGACATGATGAGTCCACCCAGGGGCTGCTGAGCCTGGAGGATAAACATGCAATAAAACCCAGGAATAACATACTGTTGTCAAGTGTGAAGAAACCTTTCCCTACAACAAGTTGAACTGGCCTCACCTAGAGGCTGTTGGCAAGCATTAAGCTTTGAAAACCAGCCCACTGGTTATAGCCCAATCCACAGGGTGCTCATCCCATCAGAAGATTCAAAACAGCAACAGATAATGTTTGCATACAGTCTTATGCCCTTTTAAGGGGCCCAGACCAGCTATGCAAACTCCATGGTTAGAAATTTTCTTTAGATATCTCGTTTTAAGGACAGCTAGGCCAATCCCAGCCTTGGCTTTTTGAATCCACTCCACCTCCCCACTTGTTTCTCTTTGGGCTTATAGGGAGTGCAGTTTGAATGCTTGAAGTTCTTTATTAGCACTACCTTATATCTCACTGTATCAACTTCTGAGGACATCAGAGCTCCGCACCCTACAAGGAGTTTATTTAGAACTTAAATTGAGCCAAACCTTTCTCTCTTTTGTTTTTTTAAGGTATTATTCATATTTTAATGGAAACAGATAATGAAATGGGAATTTTTGTTCTTCATGGAAGAAAAAAGTATGGTAAATCCCACTGGAATGCCTATTTGTATGAAATACTGAGCTGCATTTTCAGTCTCAAGCGGTTAAAACTAGCTAAGTGATTCAGATTAGCAGCTGTGCTTGGGGTACTCATCTAACTGACCTAAGCTTGGCAAGCTTTTGATGTTCCCTCATCAGTGATACTGCCCTGTGGTACTAAGGATGTAACTCACAAATGTAATTAAACTGAAAAGTACTTTGGTTTTTATGTTGGGTTTTTTTCCTCCAAAAGGATGGAATCTTCCCATGAAAGAAACAAAACTGATGGCATCAAGGATTAGAATTGATCTAACATCAGTTCTTGAGGTTTTGTGTCTACATCCTCCTAAAGTACCTGAAAAGAACCTAGGCCTAAAACTTCAGAGAGCAAAAAATTATTTGGCTGTTCTGTCTGTCAGGTGGATGGACTTTTCCCTCTTGCTAAGCAAATACTTCTGTTTCAGAGCCCTGCAGCTGGTTGAACTGCAGCCTCTCTGAAGAGTGGATGAAAGGGCATGAATAATCTCCAGCACTTGCAACATGACTCTGAGCCCTGGAGAGAGTTTATATCCACTAACTGTCTGCCAAAAGCCTCTCTCCTGTCAAAACCCAGCAGATGATTCCACAAATTCCAGATTTGCATTCCCTCACATTTGTGGGCAGGTGATCAACTGCAATCATCCTGCAAAAGGCAAAATGATAACCACTATGGCAGCCAGCTCCTGAGCTAAGTATCCTTTAACTCTCTTCTGTTGCAGCTTTCTCTTTTCATGTTAGTAATCAAGTGGGCTGCGTAAGAGGCTTTGTGACAGCAGAACCAACTTCTGTGAACCCATAGCAGACTCCTATCCCTTCATATCCAACAGATGAGAGGCGGCTGTTTACCTTCCTTCTTCCTAGAAGCCTGGCAGAGGGGGCAGAAGAGTTTTTGCTCATAAGGTTGAAGACAGTCTCCTAGATGGGGATTTCCTTAGCCAAGGAGGCTCCAGCAGCAATGGATGCTGCTGGAAGTGGTGGTGATGTTAAAGGGTCTGTATTTTAACAGGATTTTTTAAAATAAAAAGTTATATTTATTTTGTGAAGGAATATAGGCTCACAGTGGAAAAGTGAAATATTTCATTAAACTCCGAGAGTACAAACCCAAGAAATAGTAATTTCTTCTTATTTTTTACTTGGTTGAAAAGTTAAGATTTCTCATAGAAAATAAAATTTAAAAACATACCAGATAGAATCTCTGTTCAGAATTTCAGTAAAAAATTGCTACTTTCATTCAAATGATGGGGAAAACGTGCAGCTTTTAGCTCATGCAAATCTAACAGGTTGTATGTTGATCTGACTCTAACTTCCTGAGGTTTTGCTTTTCACCATACACCTCCTTTATGTCTCTCCATAAAGTGAGAAGGGAGAACTTCTCATTAACCGTTCTTACATTTAAAAGCATGTTATAAACTTAATAATGCCAAAATTGTCCTTCTGAAAGTTATGTTTTTCTTAAATCACTCTTCAGATTTAATGTTCCTTTCATTCCTCCTCCTTAGGAGTGCATTCATAGTTCTAAATGACTGGAAAGAAGAAAATCGTTCTTTCAGAGAGAAAAGCGTGTGCATTCTTCACTTTCCCTGAATAGCAAAAACACAGCAGTAACTCAAAGTGCCAAGTCCTGCACTTGAGTCACAACAGCCCCAAGCAGTGCCACAGGCTGGGGGCAGGGAGGCTGGAAAGTTGCCTAGAGGAAATGGATGTGGGGGGCCTGGTTGACAGCAGCTGAACAAGAGCCAGGGTGTGCCCAGGTGGCCAAGAAAGCCAGTGGCATCCTGGCCTGGATCAGCAATAGTATGGGCAGCAGGACCAGGGCAGGGATTGCCCCCCTGTACATGGCACTGGTGAGGCCACACCTCGAGTCCAGTTCTGGACCCTCACTGCAAGAAAGACACTGAGGTGCTGGAGCTTGTCCAGAGAAGGGTAATGGAGCTGGGGAAGGGTCTGGAGAACAGGTCTTATGGGGAGCAGCTGGAGTAGGCTCAAGGGAGACCTTGTTGCTCTCTACAATGACCTGTAAGGAGGGTGTAGCCAGGTAGGGATGAGCCTCTTCTCCAGGTAACAAGTGACGGGATGAGAGGAAATTACCTCAGGCTGTGCCAGAGGAGGTTTAGATTGGATATCAGGAATATACTTTTGTGGAAAGGTTTGTAAATTATTGGAACAGGCTATCCAGGGTAGTGATGGCGTCACTATCCCTGGAAGTGTTCAAAGAAAGTGCGGATACCACCCCTGAGAACATAATTAAATGACTGGCATGGTGGCAAAGCTAGGTTGATGGTTGGATTTGATGATCTCAAAATTCTTTTCCAGCTTTAATGATATGATGATCTTCCAAGAGTTGCTCTTGCTTTTTCCTTTGGTAAAGCTCCTTCACACTTCACAATTTTCCCCCTGCTCTGCCAAACCAAGACAGAAACCAGGAGTGGTCCTGCCATGCATAGTTCTATTGGCTACAATATATGCTTGGGCTTTTCTTCCTTGGTGAAGCTNTTAGATTGGATATCAGGAATATACTTTTGTGGAAAGGTTTGTAAATTATTGGAACAGGCTATCCAGGGTAGTGATGGCGTCACTATCCCTGGAAGTGTTCAAAGAAAGTGCGGATACCACCCCTGAGAACATAATTAAATGACTGGCATGGTGGCAAAGCTAGGTTGATGGTTGGATTTGATGATCTCAAAATTCTTTTCCAGCTTTAATGATATGATGATCTTCCAAGAGTTGCTCTTGCTTTTTCCTTTGGTAAAGCTCCTTCACACTTCACAATTTTCCCCCTGCTCTGCCAAACCAAGACAGAAACCAGGAGTGGTCCTGCCATGCATAGTTCTATTGGCTACAATATATGCTTGGGCTTTTCTTCCTTGGTGAAGCTCCTGGGTACTTCAGGTTTTGGGGTTTTTTTTGTTCCTTCTACCAGAAAGGCAACTTAGAAATATCATCTTTCAGGCAAAAATCTTTGGCTAATATCTTGGGTGGGTTGATTTTTGCCTGCAAAAGTCAACCTGTAAGGGTGGTTAATTCAGGTGTGATACACACGTTTTCATCACCCCTTTCTGTAAAAACCAAATGACTTTTACAGCCACACATATTGAATCACAATTTGAAAGAATTTGTGGTGGAAGGTTAATTTTATTGTTTTTTTAGTCAAAATTCTTCCATAGAACATCAACCATGAACAAACTAGGTGCCTGATCACTGTTTATTAGAAATGCAAAAGATTAGATAATGGAATATCTGGAGAGGAAGAAAGTAGCTTAATGCAATTATTTTTATTCTTTCAATTTCTTTCACCCCCACTTCTTATTGAATAGTTCCTGACTACAGGAAATGAAATTCTTATCTGGAAATTAGCTTTCTACAACACAGATTTCCATACATCACTGGATATGTTGGCTTACTTTGCATTTCTATCAGGAAAAGGTCTGTGCTGTTCCGCCTCTGGAGCAAAGTAGTCCTTCTGGGTGCTATATGAAGAGCAGCCCATGGCCAGAAAGATGATTTTTTTCATCTGAAATGATCTTATCTAAAAGCCAGGGTTTTCTCAGATACCAAGCTCCATTTGTGAGTCTGATTTGAGGAATCCAGTTAGAGGTAAAGATGTTCCCTTAGCTTTCATTCAGGTGTTTCATTTTAACCATGATGGCAATTAATTTGTGCTCATCACACAGCCAACATCCCCCTGAATTCAGAGCGCTCCAGGCAAACAAAAGATGCCGTCAAGGTCAGTGTAATTTTACCATGTGGCAATAGTAGGCAAAGGTAAATTGCTTTCTCCTATTTCAATCTAAATGCTAAGTGCTCCAAGCACTAAAAATTCATGTGTACTCTTCTACTGAAGGGGTGCCAACCAGGACAGCAGGAATGTTGCACTTAGCCAAGAAGCAGTGCTTTAGCAGTGACCCAGGAAAGGAGTTGGTGTTACGTGCTCCCCACAGTGGGTCTGACTCAGTACTGCTCTAACTGTTCAACCCTCCCGTGAGCACTAAACTCAGCAACAAGTCTAAAAAGTACTCAATGTTTGCATATCTCATGGTGAGAAGAACCACAACTGTCTGGAATCAGTCCCTGTTAAACATCTTTGGATCATTGATATCCTTTACCTATCAAGTACTTAGGGGAAAATGTAAAAGTTAAATATTCCGTTTACTCAGCTTCTAACACTGAAAGTTGCTGGCAGGGCTGGCAGCTTTGCTTGAGCTGTGGTACAGACTGGAACATTCTG
>WAAG01044534.1:0-11190 GCA_013390105.1 Tichodroma muraria
TTTGTTACGAGACATTAAAATAATATTTTAAATTTCAGAAATTAATTTTGTACTCAAGAAATTAGCTTCCTCCAGAGCTGTTTTTTTTTGGGTTTTTCCCTGCCATGTTCCTCTACTGCCAGACACTCTTAAGCATTGTGCTGCAATATTGTTGTTGCTGGAGCTTCTCATGATCAGAGTGTGGTGTTATAATCATAAGTTATTTGCTGGATGTAAATGGATAGTAGCTGAAACCAAATTTCTTTTCACCTGTATAATCAAAAAATATTATTTGGATTCCTAGAGGTGAAAGGAGGCAAGCTGAAACTTCATCTTTGAAGAGAAAATTTCAGAGGTACTTTGTCACTGTCATGTCGTGGTGCAGACATCTGTCAGACTCTATTACAAATCCAACTTTCCTATTCGATGAGTTACTCAATTTGCAAATTGAGACCTCTCTGCTTTGTTAAAAATTATCACTGCTCATCCGAAAACCCTAAGTGTTTAAAAGTATAAGATGACAGCTTGAACGCTTAGGGATGTGGACTCTCCTTATAAGGACAAATTACCTTTCTGGATGTCACATTTAAATGTTTGGCTGCCTATCATCTACAGGGAATTTAGCATGATAAATCTTTTTAGATCTCTGAGAGCTGAGGAATTGTAAGTGAAGTGCACGAAAGGTGTTTGAGGTTCAGGTTTTTTTGTGTGCATCTTTTACAGAGTAGGCTTCAATCGTCTCTGCAAGTACGATAACTGGAAGATATTGCTTGAGGTCGTCTCCTTTATTCAAAGATTTTAAGCTGTTGTCTTCCTTTTTCACCTAAATAAGGTTTTTTGTTTTGTTTTGTTTTTACTAAATATATGTATTAGGCTATTTTCTAGCATGAGCTAGAGTGGATGAACCTCAAGATTAAAAGGTTAATTTTTCCAGTTGTGTGAGAAGCATGCAAAGGTATAATTGTGGGGTGGATCTGGCCCATCATTTCAGTATGCCATTTTGTAATTTCATTGTCAATCCCAGTAATATTTGCTATTCATAGGAGAATGAAAATATATATGGCTTTTTATTATTTACGTTAAAAATGGGTGTTGATATGGATTCTCCTGTGGCAACAAAAAACATATTTTCTCATTCTCATTTCTTGGATTTGTGTGTATTTTGGCCTTGCTGTTGCATTTTTGTTGAGATAAATAATAAGTTTTAGTAGTACTGATGTAATTCTTGGGGAATATATCCCATTTGCTAGGTGCCATTCATCTGCGGGCATTCTGATTCCATCCAGTTTATTATGCACATTTTATTTAGGAAGTAGGTTGCTCTCTGAAGAAAACAGCTTCGCTCTACTGACATATACCACCAAAATTTCTATGACCCTTTGAGGGATATAAAAGTCACATCTTCAGTTTTGCTTGGTGTCATCCTTTTTTAGTCTACTCTCAAAACTGAATATTTTTTCAAGGCTAATTACTCTCTTCATCTCTGGGCCAGCTGTGGTTTCTTCCTTCATGGTTTGAATAAAAAAGGAAAGGAAGCTGCTTTCACAGGCCTGAAATATCCTTAGGTATGGCTATAATAGAGAAGAAGAACACAATAGGTTTCTTCATTCTTTGGAGACCTCAGAGGTGCAACAGCTTTATCCTTTCAGTACCAGGGATTCTTCTTAACCTTCTACCAAAATAATTTGTCTAGAGGTTGAGAAAAGGTGAAAATGAGTTGGTTGATTGGTGGTTGGTTGTTTTTGGGTTTTTTTTTAACCTCTGGGCTCTCTACTGGCCTAGTATCTACTGGCCATAACACAGTGAGCACACCACAGCTGCTCCATAGCCTCTCCACATGGACACCAAGCTTTTGGGAGTTTCAGAAGCGCTCCTGTATGTATGTGATCCTGTGCCCAGCCTGAGAAACAGTGTCTCAGATTGCATCAGCCCAGGCCTGTGCCCAAAGCCCTGAGGTGAAGGGAGTTTCCCTTCTGAAGTCCTGTCACTTTTCTGGTTTTCTGAGAGGAGCCCTTGCAGGTTCTGGAAATAGTCGGTGCTAGAAAGCAGAGCACATAGAGGTATGTGGCAGAATCCCTGGAGTCTGTGACTGAAAAGAACTTCTGTGATGGTGGAGCGTATCTCAGCACAACTCAGGTGGGAGACTGGTGCAGGTGGGTGTGCAGGCCTGTCAAAAAGAAGCCACCTTCTGCTGAAAGGCTTAGGTCTTCCCAGGCAAGGCTGCTTCCAGATCTCTTGGCACTGTCACCTTTGACAAAGCAATGAATGTCACTTCCTTGCTCTGCTTACAATATGCAAGCAAATGAAGCAATTCAATAGCACTGAAAAAGAAGCCAGAACAGGTTACTTTTGTTGATCATGTTAACTCCTTCAGAAAATCAGTACTGAAAAATTAAACAGTGAGAGGAATGAAGTGGCATTCCCAATACATTGAGTCCCAGTAATGTGAAGAGCATGTCACACCAGCTATAATTGCTTTTGTTTTGACAATACTGTCTGAAAACCAGAAGACTCAACTGTGACGTTTTTCTTTACTGGAGCTGCAGCTTAAGAATCTGAGGGTTATCACAATATAGAAACAATGTCCACCTGTCCTCCCTAAGTAAGAATCTTTACAAATTTGGCTGCATACTACTCAAAATATAACTTTTCTTAGGCTGATCAGTGTTTGAGTGGCAGAACTGAGACTAAGCCTAGTTCCTGGCTGCCTTTTTAGTGCCCAGTCCGTTGAGTGCCCTCATTCCCTGCAAATAATTTATATGTGTCAAACTGCTTCCCCCTGTGAAATAGCTTATTAGCCAGGAAAAAAAAAAGCCGCCCAAATATTGCAGGAGTGGCCAAGGCTCTGTTCACTCTCCTTACTGCTTGGAAATGCAAACAGATATTAAAATACATTTCCAGAAAACAGTGGTTTGGAATTACACTGTACCAACGTCACTATCTTGTGACCTAGGCAGTTTGAGGAGTATTTGTTGCCTTGGAAGAATTAGAAGCATAGAAGACTGAAAATACTAAAATACAGGTGTCTAAGGATACTACATACTATTTTATTCTGGAAAATCGTGAGGTAGATGTTTGAAAGGTAGAAATCCATGTCTTAAAATGAGGAGCAAAAGAAATGCTAAGCATGAAGGAGAGTGATGGAGAAGATACACAAAAGGAGAGAAAAGGTCAAACAAGTGCAAGGAGAAAGGTAAGAAAACCAGTTGGCCCAGTGTAGCAGCAGGCTGTTGAGGAAAGAAGAGAATAGGTAACTGAAGACCAGTGACCAAAGGAAGTACAAATATTATTTACTCAAATCATCATAATTTTGACTTTTTAGATCCAAAATTGCCAAAAAAATTTTTTTTTAAAAAAAAAAGACTGTTTTTTTTCACGTAGACTGAAAGGAGATTTCAGTTCTTTTGCAGAGAGAACAGCATATGTGTAATTTTTTCTCAAATATGGTTGATCTTTGATGCTACAAACAAAAGCATATGTATGTTGTTTGGTTTTCATATATTTCCACACATATGCCATGGTTTTCTAAATTTCTTTTCTACTGTCTAAACAAACTAGATTAGGTGGATAAGCTATCTTCTTCAGAATTGTAATGTGAAAATTCTGTTTCGGAAAAAATGTAATATCCAAAGTTACATGCCTTTAATTTCACAGTTTTCCTGGACTCTGTGGCTTGGTTGTTTTTTGTACATACAAAATAACATTAATTTGGTTTATTTGGTTTCACTGGATGTATGCAGTATTGAAACTATTGCTTTAAAATGCCTGGTTTTCCTTCTACAGTGTTCTACTAGCTTATTTCAGGGAAAAATTACAAGCCTCTTTTTTAAAGAAATAGATTTGATTTCAGTGTCTGTAAGTTTTTTAACATATACAGTTGAATCAGCTGTGTGGAGTATCATGGGCTTCAGTGGTTACACTAGTCTGAGGGTGGAAAATGATATCACAAGAATGGAAACAAATGTGTTCTCTCACTCTGATCATGAAGCTTTTAATTCCACACTTGGGGAAACAGCAGGATTTACTGGGGTCAGTTGTACTCTACTGGGATATGTATTATTAAAGTGTGTATATATGTGCATGTAAGTGTTGCAGGGAAGAGTAGAAGGTCAGAACATAGTTTGCAGTTTTATTACATTGCATTAGATTTACCTTTTAAAACTTATTTGTTCTCAAAATCAGACATAAAACATTCCACCACCACACCACCCCCCCCAAAGCACATGTATTTGCTTGATAAATATTTAAATATTTGCATTTAACCTTCATGTGCAGTATATATGATTATTATGAGCAGGAATAGAAAGATAACCATGCAGGTTTTTTTTAATTTTAAAGTTACTTTTACTGCTTTTCTCCTGTTAAACCTTATGTGCTTTAATTTTTATGATCAGTTTTGGAACTCATTATTGTGACACTTCTCACAGAACTTATCCTATGGTGCCTATATGTTTGTGTATGACACGTGACCTGGATTTCCTTTCCTAATTTTTTCTATTGCATACCTGCCAATGCCTGGAAACTGGGCCTGTTGTGCTGTTGGGATGCTGTGGGTTCAGAGTCAGAGCAACCACCTGCAGCAGGGCTACCTTGCAGTGTCTGGGGCAGAAGGGGGCTCCCGGGACCTACTGCTCAGGTTTGGGGTGAGGGAGGAGGGGGGCAAATCTTGGTACAAAGGCTCTTCTGGAGTGCACTATGGACCAGCCTGCCAAATGTTTGCTGTGGAATCAGCAAAGCCCAGAAATTACTTAAAAACAACTTCTATGTCACATTCTCATCTTGTACTTTGTTCTTGAAGGTGATAGCAAATGGGAGAGCTTGTGTGCACTGAAATTCAGAGACCATTAAAGTACTTCAATACTTAGAATCACTTGTTTGAGTATAAAGCTGTATACTCCCAGCTTGCAAAAATGTGAGATTGCTCTCAAACTTAATGCTTTCACCTTCACTAGTACATTAGAAAATATGTTATGAAGCATCCGCTGCAGTTATGTTTACATTTTCTTTCTATTTTTATTTAGATTAATATGAGAGGAACATAATAATTTTAATGTACATGTTAAGGCTGGACAAAGCTGAAAGAAAATGTAATATATGCTAGATACATAAACGGCAGAAGGGTCCATCTGCTCTGTCCATATCCTACGTTCTTCATTCTGCCTGCAGGATTTGAGCCACAAAAGGAAATTATAACAAAACATTATTTTTTTTTAAATTTTTAGGTTTTTTCCTACTTCCTGAACAATTTACACTGATTGGATTGCAGCCTGAAATTTCCATTTTAGCTGCTGTTGCTTTGAGTAAAACAATTACTTTTTATTAAAAATGTCAATTCAAATGATTATTTAAATCTGGCTTTAAAAAAAAAAAAGAAAACTCATTGCTTCTTGCTGTTGTTTTGCATGAGATTCTGTGCTATGGAAACTGGTCGTAATTTTATTGAATTGATTTAATTGGTATTAATGAAAATTACATGTGTGTGTAAAGGGAGGATACAATTCCTTTAGGGCCCTAAATTGTCCTGAAGCACATGTGCGATTTCCATTACTCTTGATGAGAGTTGCATTTTTCTCAGCAGTGAGAATGAATTCCTTGGGACCAGATTGTGGATGACCTTTGTGGAAGTGGTAGCATAATACTTCGGCATGAGCATTTGCAGTGCTTAGAATGGGGTCAGAGTCATGACCCAGGGAACAGACAGGGCAGCACCCCAATTCTTTCCCCCTTCAACCAGCTCTGCACTGGCAGCTTGCAGAGCTCACTGCCTTTCTTCAAGTGCTCTGTCCCCATTCCTGAGCTCTTGAAAGGATTTTAAGAACTCTAACCTGAAGGAAAAGCCTGGCTAGGCTCCTCATCTTTCTACTCAATCTCATCTCATCTCAAACTACTGGTGAACTCTTCATGTGTATGAAACTGCAATTCCAGAATGAGTTATTTTCATTTTTAAAACATTTTCCTAATATTTTAACCATGTAGGCAGTTACAATGATTTGTAACAGCGAAGTTATAGAAACAATTAACCTGGTGTATGAATCTTGTGGTAAAGATAATGCAGCTCTTTGTTCCCTTCCTATGTGCCCGTCATCAAATTCGTGTTACCTAATGTCCCTTTAGGTGTAGACCTTTACAGATCTAGATATAGATACTTTTATGAAATTGGTATCCCTACACTGCGATGCTAATTTAGTCAGAGTAACTAGTCTGGTTGCAGTAAGTTAGTCCAGTTGCTGTAAATACTTTGGTGTTTCTCTTTTAGTCTTCATTACAGAGATATGTAACTTGCCTCGGTCACAGGCATGAAATAAAATGGGAGATTTTTGCTTCTTTTACCAGAAATGCCAAAATGGGAAAGTCTAAATGATTGAAGAAACTAACATAATCCATTATTATGACAATTTTTGGTGAATTTGGTTTGTGAAATCAGTGTTTTGATTTGACCTTTAGGTACTGTCCTGTTGTTCACAAAAAAAAAAAAAAATAGTTATGAAGTTATATAAACTCTGATAAACATGATAATAAAGGGGGAAGATTTGCTTTAAAACTCTCGTTTGTCATAATTTCTTGGTTTTGGCAGTGTATATTCTGTGCTGATGGATCTAAGCATAATTTAATAACAAAGGCTGCATTTCTAACTCTTCCTGCTAATTCAGTGTTTATGGAAATAAATTCCTTGTTGCAGTAATATGCGCACTGAAGTATAAGTATGTAGGGACAATGGAATGAGTTGAGGGATTTACTGATTTAGTTTGAAATACTTTTTTTTGTAGTGTTTATGCAATAGAAGTTAGTATAGCATTAGAATTTCAGTCAGTCCAACCATTGGCAGTGATTTATAACCAGACTTTTAAATGAAATTGGGAATTAGGGGAGAAACATTATTTTCTAGTCAAGTCAAGCAGCTGCCTTGTGAACTAGGGGTATTTCTTCTTGACTTACACCCAATCTGTGTGATCAGGAGCTCCATTTTGAAAGAGTTTATAATTTTAGCAGTAATTGCCATGTAAATTCCATTCCTGTTGATTAAAATGATGAGAGAAAATAGAAGATATACAGATGCTCTGACAGTATAGATCCTAACAGATCCTCAGATTCCATGTAAGGCACCAGAAGTTCTTCCCAAAGAGCAGTCAGGAGTGAGATCTTTCCTTCTATGTTTTTTATTCTGTGTTGCTGTATTAAAGTACTTGCCTGTCTCACCAGTAAGCGATGAGGGCATTCCTTTGCTCTTCGTGCATAATGAATACCGGTTATTTCAACTGTTATTTTCCACCACTCTGCTGTGAGCTGAGGAACTTCGCTGGAGAGCAGCTGTGATAGTCCTCTTCCTCACTGGCAGTATTGCTTCCGCTGTGGCGATGGAACTGCCTGCGTGCAGAGTAGCAGAACTGCCACCTTGCACCAGGGCTGATGCCCATCTGAATTCCTACTGCGTTCCTACTGCATGTGCTCCCTGCTCATGCAGGGAGCAAGGCGTGAGCGGAGAATGGCTGAATTCTTACACTCCTCACGGGAGTTTGGATAGAAATGGTCATTGCTGTACCAATATAAGACAGAAAAGGAAGAGATTAGCAGTTACGTGGTCTAAGCTGTGGACAGAGTTTCAGCACAAGTATCACAGAAAGATTGATTTAAGGAATGTTAACGGCAGTGTTATCAATATACAGGGTGGGCTTACCAAAGGCAGATCTTTCTCATCTACCTTGATACCTGTTTGTTGAAGGCTGGTTTGAGACCCCTTTCTCTTGACAAAGGAAATATTTATTGTCAGACGTTGAATAAACATCAAAGTTCCACGTGAGAACTGTTTCAGTTAGAGATTAAGCACAACAACTCTGAGAAGGCAAGGCTTTTGTTAAGGGGATAATAACAAAAGGTTATCATTAAAAAGCAATGGGGAGACAAAAAGTAGGGGTGAAATCCCACAAAGAATGACTTCAGAACTTCTTTTACATATTTTTTTTCCCAATATAATCCAGGAATACTCCTTTGGAGTTTGTTGGTAACATGACTTGTAGGGGTATTGTAAAATGCAAAATAGATTATCGGGTGGTAAAAGCTGGATGTCTTTTACAATAGGAATAACAGTAATGGGATGAGATCTAATAGGAGCAGCAAGATCAGGCAAATAGTGATTAGTATTACTTTCACTATAATGTCAAAGGTTATTCATTGGAAATAAGTGTAAAATGTTACGATTATCTGGTCATCATACTAAAAGCTTCATGTGATCTTCAGGTGTAAGAAAATGAGTAATGGCGGATTTAGGGTGAACCAACAAAGATACTTGCAGCAAAGGGATGTGGAACTATTAGTACCATTGAAGTTTGGCTGAGTGAGACATGTCCACATAGAATAGCGTCTGCAGGTCTGGGTGAAGCAGAAGATGTGAACAGAGGTCTCCTAAGAGAAAAGGTTACAATAATATGACTGAAAATGACGATGACCTGTTTTCGTGTTACTCTTGGAAGATAGGTAAGTTGGGGGAAAAAAAGTGGCCATGAAGTAAGACACTGAAAATGGAAGAAAGATTTCTAGGTATTTAGAAGAGTGAGACTTTGGAACAGCCTACCTTGTAGAAGCAGTGGAAACAAAGTGTGAATTTCAGAAGTGGATTGTGCAATGCATGTGACAGAACGTGACACAAGAAAATCCTTGGCCATTTTGCTGCAGACATTGCCAGATGCCCCATAATGTTTGCAATGAGAATGAAGTGCCCACTAAGTAGAATTTCAAGCATGTTCATACAGGTGACCCAAAGCTGCAGCCGGCTGTTTCTTCAGCAAAGTATAATTCTGCTGTTTGGGGCTTGTGGAGAGAAAGGGTTGGTGTCTTAGAAAGAAAGTGAGTCTAAAAACATTCATCAAAAGTAGTTGAGGAAAATAAGTTACGTGACATTGAGCCAGAGGAATTACCTTCTTGAATAGGAATAGAAACTAAATGAAGATTGACAGCAAGAGGCAGTACTTAATGATACCAATATTCAAAATCAATAAAAATATGCTGACATATGAGGTTAACTTAGTAAAATTATGCAAGCTGTTTATGAGACAAATTTATAGGCGCTGTGTATAATGGAAATTAAAACCAGTGAACAGAGAATGAATCTGATTATACTAAATTTGTAGGTTTTGCAGTCATTAATGGGTAAAGAAACAGTATGAAGTGACCCAGAGGTAAGAGAAAATATATGCAGGGTGGAAAATGAGGTTTTCTTAGGAAAACACAAATGGATAGCCATATGAAAAAGTAGTCTGAAATGCAGATATCAGAAATATTCAGTGTTCAAGAGACTCATGAAGCAGCATAAGATCAAAATGTTTTTTTGCTAACGTTTGCAGTTGCCATGTGGTTGACAAAAGTAGAGTTGAAGTATAAGTCAGCTTTAGGTGCATCCAGACACACACAATTTACTGAGAAAGAATTGTTGAAACCTCCCTTCCTACTTTTGTTCATTTCTGGGTAACAGAAGTAGAGACAGTTATTACTGCAATGTGTTTGATAAATGGAAGAGAAATATTTATTTACATATGGACCATTGGAACAAAGACAGCTTGTCAGGTGCTGACACACACAGCTTAGAAGCATTTGAAAATAGGGTACTTGAATAATGGTGAGAATATGTCAATTTCCAATAAAATAGAGAATTAAGGAAAATTAAAACTGAATGTAAGAGTTCAGTATTCATTTTTGTTAATAGTCAATTTAATGAATGTGTGGGCACAGCAAGAAGAATACTTCACTAAAGTCTGCATAATAGTTTCACTTATGCCCTTCTTTTTTCATTAATTCAAAAATTTTAAAAAACTTTTCTTTGTGTACTGAAATATTTCAGGCTTGGTTTCTGCTAGCAGTTTGACTGAAATCAAATCAACTACTTAAGAGTTATAAGAGACAGAAAATTAGTGTTCCTGTTGCAGAATGAGTCATACATCCTCTTTGATCAGGACTTTGGTTTCTTGAGCTTTTTCCTTTTCGAAAGCATTTCGGGCTTTAGCTTTTAATATATTAACACAGCCCATCAAGGACCAAAATTAACAGATAGAAAATCTGTTAAGTCCATTCAAAAAATCACTTCAGGACATGTTTGGTTGATCTCTACAAGGAAGTCTATTACTACTTAACAACTTGCCTGATCCTGCCTCTGAACCATTGCAATATGCAAATTTTTACACCTGCACTTTCTGACCAGAGCTGGCACTACAGCTGTATACAATATCTGCTTATTGCAATGTTCTAAAATATTCTCTGTGATTTTGTTATCAGCAAAAGAATAAGATGGCCGTGCTTAAAAAGAGGAGAAAGGAGAATATCCTGTGGCAACACTGATCAATTTTATTATTACCTTGTGCAATACATACATTTGCTGAGAATATTTCTGATTTTATTTGGTATTTTCCTTCTACGTCATTGCACATTTTGTTATAAAGATAATGAAATGCCCATGAGAATAAGAATGCTGCTTCAATTATAAGTTACTTGGTTAAACTGTTTCACCAGAAGAAGAGTGAAAAAGCTTGAAGTGGTTTGAACAGTGCCCCAAACCATACTTAGCTTCTGTCTTTTCTTTGGGTACCACACATCCTCTCCATAACATCAGTGATTCGTGTTTACTTTCTGATAAGGGTGTCTTCACTTTTATGATGTGGGAGGAATATCTGGATATACCAAGAAAGATGAAGACCAGGCTAGGACTGACCCTAGGGACATAATTCGTGTATTATGGCACTGAGTCCCTGTATATGGGTTGCTGAACTTCCTTTTGGGGGAAGGTGATGTTCAAAAGAGGCTTGTAGCTTCTTGAGTTGTCCTTGCATGTTGTGTCTGCAAACAGTGTGGACTCTCTGGGTCATGAGTCTCCACTGAGATGTATTACTGTTGCAGTCAGAAGAAATTGATTTGTTTTGCTGTTCTGTAGCATCATTTCTACATTATTTCTCAGACCTTCCAATGCTGTTGTGTATGATATCCATAATGCCTGATGGCATTACTGTCTTTCGTTTTGGGAGCCCATCCCTGCCTAGTTTATGTTTAATTCTTGGAGAAGTTTTGGAGGAGTTAATTTTTCAAGCAGATAAACTGGTCTGTGGGTGTTAGGTCTGAGTGTGCTGAATAGCTGTCGATAGGAGAAATGATTGCTGTGCTCAGAGCTGTGGGGGCTGGCCAGTGCCTGACTAAATCCCTCAAGAGCTGAAAGAAAGTAGAAAAACTAGA
>WAAG01044544.1:0-22731 GCA_013390105.1 Tichodroma muraria
CACATCCACATCCACATCCGCATTCACGTCCACATCCACATCCTGACATTGGAAATTGGCACAGACCTTCTCACTGCTGCTCTTGTGCAACGCAAAATACTGCACAGCTGGTTTCATGGCATTTAAGGCTCCCATTTGGAGCCATCCGGGAGCTCAGCCTCACCATTACAGATGTGCTCATAAAGCTGTCATCAAGAATTGTCACACACTGCCACCACAGTGCCCAGGTTGCATCTCCAGGAAGGGAAAGGCCACTTTCACCTGGGCTCCATCACATATCTGGCGATGTTGTTAACGTGGTTTTTAATCCCTAAGACAGAACTTCTGGCTTCTTCAAAGTAGCAGAAAATCCTCCTGCTATACCAAAGTTCATGGTCTTGTTCCTGCTCTTGTTTCAGGTCCAAACGCACATCCATCTCCAGCCATTTCCTAAACTATGCCTGAGCAGCTTCCATTTGTTTCCTTCTGAAGCTGCTCAAAAATTGTGGGTTTAAAAGTTCACCTCCAACCTGGCCATCGTTGGCTTTGCTTCCACTTAGGAGAAACTGTGAGCAACAGGAGCAGAGAGGGGTAAGTGAGAGTCCAGAGAAGGAGTAAACAAATTAAATTCCAGCAGACCTCTGAAGGGTATTTTCAAGACCAAGTGAAAAACACATCTTGCCCTTTCAGTTTAGATAAGAAAAAGGTGGTTATTGCTTTTATTTTCTCTTTTTTCCATTTTTTTCCTCCCCATTTAATGAGTCATCCTTAAGGAGCTTAGTAAGGTGGTTATGGTGATGGAGGTGAAATTACAGCAAAGTGACAAACTAAAATGAAGAGAGTACCAAGATCTGGCAGGCTGTCCCTGTCCATGGCATTACTTCTCCCTCAAATGAATTCTTCTTGCCAGTGTTTCCCCTTGGCTGTCCTCCTCTCTCCCAGGCTCTCCTCTCTCCATAAATCAATCTTGCATCTCTGTGCTTTGGTCCTACATCCTTTATCCTTCTCTGCCTCAGGCCAATGATTCTGATTTTCACAACTATCTCTGTGCAGATTTTTTCCTTTCAATATCCTCTGTTCCAGTCCCTCTCTCAATTCCTGAGATGCCTCACTCCTTCCCTGCCCTATTCATGTTTATCAGCAACATCGTGGATTTGGCAGTTTTGGCTTTGCATTAAGGCCTTTCAGAGATTCCCTCTGACTGCTCATTTCATCCCATAATTCTATCTTCTGTCATTTCATAGATTCTTCCTTGTTGTCACCTCACACAGGCTGCCCCTCACCTTCAGCCCACGCTCCTCCCTCCATGAGCTGCCCCTCACAGCTCTTCCCCTTTCAGTGTTTCAGACTCAGTCTTTTCTATATCCCAGAGTAACACCAGCTTGAAGACACCCTCCTGCTTCAGGCCCCACTGGTTTGCTGGTATTGCATGCACCATCACACCACACTGTTCTCTCTGGAGCTCACTAAAGGCATCTCCCGGGTGACCTCAGGCTCAGCTCTGCTCTCCAGTGCTGGGTTTTGAAATCCCAGCACATACATAAGGGAATTTCTTCCCTCACGTCAGCCTCTCTCCCAGTGGTCAGCTCCTGAAGCATGAGATTAGGGGAAATGGGAGGTACAAAACCTCACTTGGAAGGGAGATGTAAACAAGCCCCAGCCTCGGTGAGGACACGACTGGAATTCCCTAGTGAGAACCAGGACCAGCTGCTCCTCAGGACAGGGATGGTGAGCACCTCACCACTGCCTAAGGGCAGGAGTCAGGCAAGGGTCCAGAGGAGGATTGCAGGGAAACACAGGGTCAGATACCTGGGCAGGTATATACAGACATATAGATGTATTGATAGATGCAGAGCTATAAAAAATACTTACAGATTCTCTCCCTTTCTCCCACTGGGCTGCATCAATACCAGTTTTAGCTGGGCTCCAAGAACAGCAGCACCAAGAATGCAGCCAGATGTGCAACCAGATCTCAGCAGCCCAAGTGACAGTGGCCTTGGGGACTTAAAAGTCAACATATGGCTCAGGAGGTCTTGTTTCCAGCATTATTTCTTGCACATCTTTAACCCCCTGAGTGCAAAGGGCTGCTGTACAGAAGGGTGTTTCTATAGACCCCACTTTAAATGTCAATGAAAGACCCCTGTGAAAGTCTGCAGTGGGAGCAATTCAGATTGGTGCCATACTGGGAGCAGCTTGTTTGAGAGCAGGAGAAATGGAAGGACATTAGGCTTTTCCGAAAGTTTAATTTGGAAATATTCTGAAAAAAACATGATTTATGTTTCTTCATCAGGGTATTTCATCCAGGGGTAAGTAAACTTGTCACAAGCTCCTTACTTTGAGTTTACCCATAGCCATTTGCAATCCAGGGAAGGAAGGGTTACATCCCCTCTCCCTCCTTGTGAAAGAAATTAAGCAATGAAATGAGCCGGTTACCACGTCCTGCTTTGCAGCCAAAGGAAACTTTGCATTCTCTTGCTGCTGGGAGCAGCTGGGCAGTGCTATGAATGAGTGGGCTCATCACTGCATCCTTCAGAGCCTTGCAGATGTCTCAGAACCTTCTCAAGAGCCCAGTGGAACATTTAAAAGCGATGCTGCAGCATTTTCATTTAGTGCTGCTGTTCTGTCTGCAGTCACTTGTGGGAGGGAGAAGCTCAGCCCCTCTGGCTGTGCTCCCTCGGGCTGGAGTCCTCAGGGAGCCTCCATAAACCACCCACAGGCCACGGCCTAATGAGCCAGGCAGCATTTCAGGAATGGGGCAGGTGAGTCCTGCACAGTCAGGACACAGCCCACCGTGTCCCACTGGCAGTGTCCCAAGGGATGGTCGCTCCACACCTGCCCCTCTGAGAGCTCTCTGGGCTGGACACCAGCAGGAATTTCTCTTCCCACAAAGCATCCCCTTACTGAGCTGAGCAGAGGGGTTTGAGGATATTTTGAGTTTGATACTTGAGTTTGGGGGTATTTTTCCTTGAAGCCCAGTGCTGCTGTTCAGTTTGGTGCTCTCTCAAGAGGCTCTCGCTCAGGCCTCTCCGCCCTTCATTCACTGCCCAGCACAGACCCCTCTGCCCTCCTCCTCTCAGCAGTGACTCTGCCAGCTCTCAGTGCCAGGGAGCTCTGGAAAACCAGACTGGGCGTCTCACCAGACAATTGAGATGCCTGCCATTACAAACACCCTCTAATTAAATTTCCCTCTGGATTTATTATCTACTACTGCATGACAGGCATCTTCAAGAGCCTGTCCCTGACCTCCTCCCAGCCACCAACCAAAACAGATGTCTTCCTTACAAGGACTGGAATCCTGGGTTTCCCTTTGCACAGGGACAGAAGAGGAGCTGGAGGAGGGAGGGGGAAAGGTTTAAATTTAAAGAATTATAAATCCTGAAGCCTTGCACACCACTAGCAACAGCATCTCAACGCTGCAATCTCCATCGTCCCTGTGGTTATCCCTCACTGTGCTGTGCGTCAGCCCAGAGACCTTGGATATGCCTCTTCATTATTGTGGCTGGTCCTAACTTTGGAGGGAATTCCATGATATTCCTTGTTACTCTGAAAAATCCCAGCCCTTGGAGTCATTTTACTTTGCATGAATCAAATCAAGCTTTCCCATTCTGTCTTTTAAGTACATTAATATTTTATTGCTTTCAAAGATGATTCTTATAGGCCTGCAATTTTCAAAGATAAGTAAGGCAATTTAAACAGAGACAGAGCAGAAATTTATAGGAATGCTTCTTATTTACTAATCTTTTGCATAAAATATCATTTTCTTCATAATGAACTCTTATTTTTTGGGGGAATTTGTCATTTTTTGGGGGGCTGGAAGTGCTACTACCAGCTGTGACAAGTTCAATTTACTCACCACAGTAAATACTAGCTGTAGTAATAAAGATTAATGAGTAAGATGGGATCATAGCCCATAAAATGGGCTCATCCAAGACACCACCCAGAGCTCCTGGATCTCTGGGAATGAACCTGAGGGCCAGGGGCACCTCGAGCAGGGAACCCCCTCAAGAGCCTTATGTGCAGACAGGGCAGGTGGGATTGAAGCTGGAATTTCAGCAGTCCTGGAGAGAGCAGTGGAGATCCTGTGACATCCAGCCCCCTTTCACTCTCTGGCAATGATTAATTATCCCCTTAAAAGTAGGTTTCACCTGCTGGCTTTGTGTCCCCAGGAAGCTGCTGTGTGAGCCCTCTTCCTGTGCATGTTGTCATGCTCTAATCCTAAACAAACCTTCAGGTCAATGATAACATCCATCAAATGACCACACAACGTGAAAATCCAATGCAGGGTGTATTTTTTTTTTTTAGCACTGCTATTGAATAAATTAACCAGGTAGCACAGCGGTAACCTTGGGATAAATTATTAGGTGGTTTTATTTTTTATTTGTGGGGAAAAAAATATGACACTGTTTTATCATATTTATAATAAAAGTCATTGACATAATAAAACACTGCCATCACATCAGTATTCATTTCTGCAAATAGAGCTCTGACGTTTTATAATATTAACATGTGCTATAAATGTCACTGATATATTAAGATTTTCAGTCTATCTAACCAAAAATATAGAGAGATGACTGAGGAAGAGATGACTAATTCTAAAAGATTAAAGAGAACATTTTCCCATGCAATTAAATAATCTGCTGGTGATTGTGAGCTGAGGATAACATACAAAAGTCTGATTCTGTGACTGTAATTTTTACCACCAGCACAGAACGGCCTGCAGCCCTGAGCAACTGGGATATTGGGAAACTTGGGCATCTTAGGAAGGATGGGAGTTGATGAGCTGGGCAGGCTGTGTATGGCATTAGAGGATGGCTACACCTGCTGGGGCAGTTTGGACAGCTCAGGACCCTGAGAAGGGTCTTTGGGCATCTCCTTGCACGGGGATACTCTGGATGAGGGCTGGAGATCTTCCCCCCATCCCCTGGGACGCCATCCAGGAAAAACTCCCTGGCCTTTGTCCTTCACAGGAGCAGCTGCAGGGAGGTGAGTCCTGGACGGCACATTTGCAGTTCCTGGGAACGCCAGGGAATGCCTGGGAATGCCAGCCTGTGGCAGGGGCTGCTCCTCTGGCAGTGGGGAAGAGTGCAGCTCGCCCACGGGAGCAGGGCTGGAACGCGACAGGGACAGCCAGGGCCAGGACACGGCCCCCACTGCAACAAAACCCCAGGGATGGGCCGTCAACAGGGCTCTCCCAGGAGCAGGAGCCCCAGTTAATGACTGAGAGACAAACAGTGGGCAAGGAGCAAAGCAGCCCTTGGCACCATGAATGATTTTTCCCTAAGAAAGTCTTCCGGAAGTTCCTGACTCCCATCAAGCTTTTGTGGAACTCACAGGTTCTCCCAGGCCTTGGGCTTACAAAAAAGCTCTGTGCTAAGTTGGTTTATGTTTCAAACCTAGCACATTCTGGGAGGAAATCCCCAATAAATTAACATCTAATAATAATAATAATTTAATCAATAATTATGAACTTGTTTATTCTTTGAGTTTGAAATTCCTCCATAATCCCATCTGAGAATTTCATCCCATAATTTTTGCATTACATCTGGAATTTTTGTCTTGCTATTTTTAACAGAAGGATCTATTTGTGTTTTGAACAAGGTCAATACAGATTTTTTACACCAGCACAGTTTATGGCTCAGTTATGGGGACTTTTCCTCTTTTAACCAACAGCTAAAGCAGTGCAGCACCTGAAATATATTCCCTGGCAGCTGACACAACAGTATTAATTATTTTTCCTCCTCCATGGAAATTACATCTATTTATACAATACATAGTTTCCCTAAAAAGCTTGCTGCAAAAGGGTGGGAGAAAAGAAGCAAACTGTAAATCATTTTTATACATCTATATCTATGGATATATCTGCATATCCATATCTATCTTCCTATCAATCTTTCTTAACCTTCTCTTTTCCACTGAGATTCTGACATCTTCAAAATGTTTTTATCAGCTCCCCAAATTAATATCACAGACATTGCCAAATTTCAGTTCACAGGAGAGAAAATGTGTACTTTATTTTATTTATTTATATTCAGGGAAACAGTGCTGGTGTAATTATACCTGCATAGCTAGAGGGGTAGGGAAAGCCTAAATAAGTGCATTCCTAGACAATTGGAGTAACTAATTTTAATTAGTTTTGCAGCTTCTTCTAATTCTGTTTTGCCAGCGTTGCAGCTCCTGGTCTTTGACTGGGAGCAGGCAATGGGAACTAAACCCAACAATCAAGTTACACACACACCTTGTTGACCTTCAGCAGTGACATCCTTAGCTCCTGGAGACTGGAGCATGTTTAAGGGTAAGTTGATCATGGAAGTCCTCCTGGGGTTCCTGCTGCTACAGGACTTGAGAGGGGTCTGGCAGGGGTTATTTGTGCCACTTGCCAGGGTTTCCTCTCCCAGGAGTCCCAATTACAGCTGTGGCAGGGAGGTATAAATTTAAATCTCCAGGCTCCACGTTCTCTGCAGATGAACTCATTGGTACCCACGAGAACTGTTCCCATTATAAAATGTCACGTAAAACGACAGAGCCCTTGGATGGCTGAGAGCAGGAAAAACAATAAACATCCCACAGAGAGGAAATGAATTTCTTCTCCCCCTCCTGCCTTTCCTTTTTGCTCCAATATATAATAACGGGGAGGGTTTGGATTGCAGGGGCTGCTGGGGCCACGGGCAAGAGGAGGAGGAAAAGAGAAGCAAAGGCAGCAGAAATGGAGATTTTGTACTTACTAAAGCAAGTTA
Source organism: Tichodroma muraria (assembly GCA_013390105.1). Lineage (NCBI taxonomy): Eukaryota > Metazoa > Chordata > Aves > Passeriformes > Sittidae > Tichodroma > Tichodroma muraria. Next base: position 6,714 of record WAAG01044544.1, read on the forward strand.
TTTTTCAACCTGCACACAGCTCGAAAGTTCACCACTGAATTATTAAGTGTGGCAGGCTTAGAATCTGCTTCAGCAAATAACAGCTATATTTCTCTGGGAAAGCAGGGGAGCCCAAAACTTGGGACTGTGGGAAAGCAGAGTAACTCCAGCGTATGGAGCAGAGCCAGAACCTTGACATCATCCCCAGGAGGAGGTTCGTGGCCCAGAGTACTTCACTTTGTCACTGTCCTTCCCCCACTGTGGGCTGCTTGTCTTCTGCCTCAGCCTGTGGGGAAGAAGGGATCATCCTGGAGCTGGCAGCAGGAGAAGCAGACGGATTAGATCCGAGGAACTGGATTCATGTGAAGACTCCTCCTCTAAGGAAAAGATCAGGATTAATGGATTGGTGGGGGTAGAAAAACAAGGTGGTGCAGCTAATCTTGCACTTATCTAGGTGTTGCCAAAAAATCCCATTTTGCAAACAGTTAGAAAACACACAAACATGCACATTCCTGTCCAAATGATGTGAGGGGCAGAAATGCCACCCTTATCCACACACTGCACCTGGTTAAACCAGCCAGTGCATAACAACAGACCCTGCTGATCCCTACAGATATCTCTCTGTTTATTCTTCGACTTCAGGGGCAATTCTTCCCATGGCTGACCCGGCAGCAAAGCATCTCAAGGTTTCAGTGTGCTTACACGGCTGGAATGAGAAGAAAGCTCTGAGCTGCAGGCTCAGGCCAGCACCACGGAGAAGACGCTGTTTGATTCACACTGTGAAGATTCCTCTTGCCACTGAAGTGCTGAAGACTTAATTATGTTTTTAGATGATAGCTTAGATCCAGGAGCACAAGCTGCACTGTACAAACAAGGGAGCTGACTCAAGCAGACACCCGAGACAGCCCAGCCCAGCCCCCTGGCAGTGATGATTGCTTCCCCTGCGAGATTAAAAAGTGAGGCAACATGAAGGGTTAGAGTGTTTCACAATGAATTCTGATTTATCAAACATGATTAGTGGATTATGAATATGGATGTGATTTCTAAAACCAAAAGAAAGTTTGTGTGGCTCATCCTTCTTTAAAAGATTAATTTAAACTCAAGAAGCTGTAACAGCCATACAAGCAGATTGTGTGAAAGTCAGGAAATGCAGGAAAGGAGTGAGGGAGGAGAAGATTTGGAAAAATCAGGTGAGCTCTAGCAAATCAACAGTGTCCAGGGATTTACGGGAGTCTTTTACAATTAAATACAGTTTTAGAAGAGAAGAGAGTTGTCTAAAACCTGTTTTGACACTCCTTATTAACCCTTATGCTTTAATTTACTCCCAGATATCAGAAGCTCAGATTTGAGGGATGGAGTTCTATCTCAGCCATGCTATTTGTCTTTTCTCCTTTTTCCCCCAGACACAGCCCTCAACGCGTGGCATACTTCCCATCTGCAGGAACCATAGTGGAGATTATCACAGATTTCCCAGAGGCCAGCAGTCTTCCTCCAGCTGCTTGAACTGGCCTTGGAGCTGTGTTACAGCAGCAGAGGGCATAAAGGAGCCATTAGGGGCCAAGAAGAGGCCCAGAGTGGTTCTAGCAGGGCTGCCTGGAGACGAAAAGATGCTGTTTTCCAAGCATGGAGCTTAGTGTGAAGAGTAAAGCTTCTCACTGAAGGCTGATGATAACAAAAGCATTTGAGAGCTGGCTGCAAACCCACCGTGTCCTGGACACCAGAGAACTGACCATGGCTAAGGTGGAAATTCCAGGGTTTTTTCCTGAAAGGAGATTGAGCCTTGTCCTCCGAGCAGCACACAGACAGTGCCCACGCTTCTGTGGGGAGGAATGGAGAGCTGCTCCTCTGTGTGAGGACCTCACCCCTCCAAGCAATATCCCATTTTCCAGGATGGGCTCTGGCAAAGCAGACAAGGTCTCTGCTCATCTCCATGGTATCCGAGTGTCTCATTTATTATAGAAACAAACAACTCATTTCAGAGGCAAGTTAAGGTTGCTAAGTGACAACAATGTACTTACTTATCACATCATTTGCAAAGCCCTCACACTTAAAAACAGGGAAATGAATGATTAAGGACTCCTGAAACCCTATACTACCCACATTATAAATATATGTTTTTAAGCAGAGTACAAAGAAGTGCACTTTTTATTTTGAGAAAACAACCTCATGCTTAGCCTGTGAATTGTTTTCTTTTCTTTTTTCTTCTATGTGGCATTTTTATTTCATTGAATATGGTGTACAAACATTTTCTTTTAAAGAATATTCTTAGGTGGCAAATACCATTAGTTAGCTGAAGTATTTCTAAGTACCATTACTGTTAAGTGATACCGAATTTGCAACAAGTGAATATGTGCCCATTTTAATACTAAAAATAGAAAGGATTTCCATAATATTGTTTTGTCTTCAAATCAACATTCATTTGGTAGGTGTGTTCCACATTTTTTAAAAAGGGTTTGTTTTCTGTTTAAATTCAAGAAGTGATGATAGAAAATCATCTCTCTTGGGTCAGAATTAAGATTGTGGGGGAATCTTACGATGTTTCACTGTGTTTGACAAAACAATTTAAGTAAAACACAATTTCATCTAAAGTCAAGAAGAACTTTGACGTTGCCTTTGGATGGGTCAGGAATTCACCCTTATATGCTTTATGTAGGGAATAAAAGATATATGATGCTGTTAATTATTTATCTTCTGGCTTTTAAGCACTTGTGTTTTGTACCTGATGTGAAGGGCTGAGGGAGCAATGCTGGTACTTCATTGTAACTTGTTGGAAGAACAAAACTGCTGTTTGTTTCAGGATTCCCAAGATCACTCGGGTGTTTATTTCTGCCTTTCCGGTTTTTATTTTTGTGTGGATAAATTGAAATCCAGGGTCTACCTTCATTTATAGCTCAGAAAGGGGTGAACCTACACCACTGGAGGAGCCTCCCATGTGCTGGGAGCTTGGGCATGAACGGGTTAAAGTCAAGTTTTGGCCAACCCTTGTTGAGCTGATAATCACAGGAGCCCAAAATCTTCTCCTTGCAGTGCCTTTGAAATTGCTGAGGGTGAGATTTCCATCGGGGACAGGGATAAGTCCAGATTCTTGGGCAGTTTTCATGCCTCTCTCCGAGCCACGCTGTGGTTGGATTTCCACGCAGTCAGGATGTAAAGGAGAGGGCAGATTTTCAAAATCACTCCCCTTCTGTCATCCCCGCAATTACAGCACTAGCAAGGAGAGTTGTGAAAAGATTCAGTGCTCATTGAGCTGTGCTCTCTTGAAAAATGTGACCACTTGCTTGGAGGTCTAAATGGGAGCTGGGTAATGTCACTTTGGTTGCTGAAAGAATTAGTCAATGACAAAAGGGCAATCACAGCAGCTCTTCTCCATTAGCTTAATCTTTCTTCCAACAATATCAGTTATGGAAGCTCTAGCCCAAGATTTCAAGTAACAGCTATTTTTCTACAATGTTATTATTTTTTGCACATAAAAATGCCTTTTGCATGAACCACTGTCAAGGTCTAATCTGATCTATTTATCTGTATTTACAAGGCACTTATCTTCTGTAGCACCTAAGAGCTCCACATGAATTAATAGACAACAATCACCCCAATACCACTGAAAAATCTCCTGGACTAAAATCTTCCTCTTGGATCCCAGGGAAAATGGAAAGCGCTATTAAGAGCACAGCCACGAAGAGACAAAGACAAACACCAAGTGCCAAAAGCTGCTGTCGAAATTCTTGGAGGTACCAGTGGATTTGACACCAGCAGGGGTTTGTTCCCAGCCCAGCACTGCTGTTTCCATCACACAGGTGGTCAAGGTAGGACCTGGCCTCACCTTGGTGTCACCTTCTCAACACGGGTGGTGTCTCCCCAGGCCAAGAGTTTCTTGACAGAGGTCCAGGCTTCCCTCCAGATATGGGGTTTCTATAGCAGAGGAAGGAATTCTGGATTCAGACCTGCCCTACAGCTCCACCAAATCTGCTCTACAGCTCCCAGGTGCCCCCTGGTGCAAACGTGGGACGGGTGTGGGGTAGCCAAGTGATGCCTTCCCCTATAAGAGAAAACACCTGGAAATTCTCCCCAAGGAAACCACAAACTTTTCACTATGTCTGGGACTGGGGGATAGAAAAGGGAGAGCAGGAAAACACGCATGTCCCTGTGCTTGGGGAGGGCAGGCAGCAGTTCTGGAGGAGGCTCTCCAGAGGACTCTTCACGACTGAAGGTTCGCTCTGGGTTTGCTCAGCCCTGCTGTGATTCAAGAGGCTCAGTCTCCAAACAAACAAGGATTTAACTGAATCATAACTAAAGCCAGCACCCGCATATTCCCCTTCCTCCTTCCAAATGATTTGTCTAGTTTGTATTTTTAGGATTAGATTTGCCTCTGATGAGTAGTTATGGCACAGAACGGAGAGAGACGTGTCTTCTTGTTCAGCTTGTTCCCTTATCCTTTTCACTCTCTACCACAGGCAGAATTTTCCAGCCAGCAAGGGGCCCAATGCCCCTTCCTCATGAATTCTGCCTCTGGACTGTGTGATATGGTCGGACAAGAGTGAAAGAAAAGTGGAAAGAAAATATCAGCCTTTAACACAGCAGTATATAGATATATTTTAAACACCAAACCAGAATAAATTTCCAGCTCTCCCTTTCCTTCATCCTTAATTTCCCTAAATGAGACACTTTCTGTGATGAATTCTCCCCAGGCAAAATAAAACCAGGTTTTCTTCTGATTTTGGCTGCCTGGGTCAGGCCCAAACTGCCTGACAAGGCCCATATATCTCAGGGCAGGCAGAAGTAATGGGGGAACTGGGAAGAGGGGGAGCTGGACAGCATAACAGGAAAATTAAATCCTGCATATAGAAAGGAGAAAATGGATGGATTTTGGTGAGGGAGAGATAAGGACGTTTCAACTGCCAAATACCTCATGAGAAGTGGTGTTGTGTGGGAGAGAGGAATGGCTCAACAAGAGGTGGAAGAAAAAGATGTTATAATAAAGCCCAGGCTGAGCTCTCCGTGCTGGAAACGCAGGTATCCAACCCCAGCTGAACGTGGAGCAGGTTCTCAGCTGCGAGAGAAGGCCCTGTTCAGAGCAGCTGTCAGTGCAATCTCCTAATTGGAAATGATTTGGATTCTGTCTCAAACCACAAAGCTCTGAATTAGGCAGCACAGCCTCCATCAGGAAGCATCTGCTGCCATCTCCAATGGCAACAGTTGAGCCACACCTCTCCCTCCAGCCACCAGCTGGCAGGAGGTTCCCCTCCCATCCCCAGCATCCTGGGCAGCTGAGAGTGCAGAGGGAACCCAGGGAGAGGCAGGAAGAGGGAAACAGCCCTGGGGTGCCAGGGAGAGCCATGGAAGGAGGGTGGCCAGGGTTTAGAGGAGGGTGGAGGGAGAGAGGAATGGAGAACAGCCCTTTCTGGAGCACTGTTTGACAGTGGCTGTTCTAACATCACATGCCATGAAGGGCCCTGGGAAACATTGCTGGAATTAATGCTTTCTGTTCATGGCTCCTTTGTGCTGCTCATATGTGCGTGTAAAATTAAGTTGGGGTTCATTTATTTACTTCTGGTTTTGCGTGATGAGGAGGAATGGAAAAAGGAGTGACAGCAGTAAAGAAAAAAGGAGCAGTTGAACCTTTTCAGGTTCAACACTTTGAAATATTTTTGGTGGGGTGGGGAGCCAGGAACAAATGACAATGGAAGTGGTGAGTGCCCACTGAGCCTTGGTGGGTGAGAGGCAGGGAGATGTTTGCTTGTGGAAGGACAGGAGGCCTGAGAGAGCTGGGGCAGCAAATCAGCCTGGGACCATGAATTTGCTTCTTCACATCTCCCTGTGGGCTGCATGTGCCACATTCATCCCTCAAGGGTTACAGCTCCAAATCACCAGCAACATCCCACTTCCCTCCATGCCTCTTTGTGCCACTCAGAGGGAAAGCTGCTGGCCAGCTGGGCTCCCTGGGAGCTCTCCCACCACAAAACAGGCAGAGCCAGCTGGAAAACTAAAGGTGGGATGGGAGCCCACCAGGCAAATGTGAGTTTGCAAAGCCTTCTGTGGCCAGTGCAACAGAAACAAATCCTTCCAGGCTGTGTTTTATGAACAAGCAGGGGATGAGTGATGCTTTGGAAACCACAGGCCCAGACTCCTGCACAGACATCACCCTGCAGGGAAGAGGCTGAGAAGAAATCAGGTGATTACTAAAAAATGTGCACAGTGCTCCGCAGTACCTTCCCCTCTGCATGCTCCAGGCTTCCTTCCTTCCATCCATCCACCAAAGCACTGAAGTCCTATAAATGGGGATTGCAGACAGCATATGAAGTAATTGTTATGGCTGAAAAGAAGTACGAAGGTAACAGATGCTTTTAAAGCACATTCATCTAACCTGGGTGCCTTGGAGACATTTTTGCTCCAGAATTGCACTCAGAGGTTTTTCGTCCTGGAACCTGGGAGACTAAAGACACCATGGAGAAGTCTGATATCTCTTGCTAACAAATTGGATCAAATTGCCTGGGTGCTCTGTGCCAGAGGCAGATGTTGCAGTGAAGATGTAAAACACTTGGGAAAACCTGATTCCCCTCTCTGTGATATCTGCATGATGCTGGGCTGTGAGATGGAGGAAAAGGGGACGTCTTTGGCAATTATTTGGCTAAACAGGGTTTAATAACTCGTGAGTTATTCCAGCCTTCCTGTGGAAGTTTCACCCATTTTGCTTCCTACCTTGGGTCTTCATTAGCTGAGCAGGTTGCCTGCCTGTCTTGCAGCGTGTGAAGTTCAGCACTTCAACACAAAAGTGATTTGTTTTCCAAGCCTCTCGAGGACACTTCAGACAAGAGGAAGGGGCATGGAGAGCCTTTGCTTTCCTCACAGGTGTCACCCCAGCACTTCATACTCTGATGAGATCAAGGCTGCTTTGTCCTTTGCACTGTGGCCCTGTGACCTAAGAGATCGTCCCTGTCTTAAAATGGTTACTCAGCATGGAAGAGGTGAGATGGGAAAAGGAAAGCCAGGATCAGCAGAGACTGCCATCACAAGGGGGGCTGGGAATGTGTCTCCTGAAGCACAGGCTGGTTTTTAAGCCCTCAGGGACCACTGTCAGGCTGTCAAGATCTACTGACAGCAACACTGTAGGATTCCCCTGCCCAGGAGTGGTGCAGACTGTCAGAGTGTGGGAGTAGGGAAGAGAATCTGGAAATCAATTTACTCTGTCTTGTGGATATTTACATGTAAACCTCACTTTTTTTCCCACTGAGATGTAGTCATTTTAAAAATGTTCTCATCAGCTCCCCAAGTAAACATCAAACCAATTGCGAAATTTGGGTTCACAGGGGAGGGGAGAAAATTTGTGACTACCCCAAGTGCCAAATGGCAACAGGGCACCTTTGGGGGAAAGCTGTTGTAGTCGATGTTTTAGAGGAGAGAAACAGGAACACTGGGGGTATTTGGGACTAATTTATGGGTGCAGGGGGAAGCAATTTACAGCTCTGTACCCGAGCCCTCTCCTGATCCATCCGATCCCAAACTGGCAGCCTGAGGTCGTGTATTTATGCTCATGAGAATCCATCTTTTCCTCACTACAGTAGAACTCATGCCAATGTACACAGGGTAGCTATATTTCCTTTTCTTTTCTTCCTCTGAATCCTAATCCAATCTCCAGTTCATGCAGTTCAGGGTACTGCTTTCATTCCAGGCCTCTGTTCTATAGATCACACTAATCCTATCCATAAATTAGCTCATTTAATGAACATCAAGCACAAAACAAACAGCATGATGGTGTCTTTACCTGGCCATAATCCTGAATCAATACCATTTCATTCTTCTGTCTAAATCAGCCCTGATGATCTGCACCACATTTAAAGTGCTAATGGTCCATGGTTAAGTGCTTTAAAGATGGGATCTTGATGGGGGACTGGGGCATTTTCTGCTTGTACATGTGAGATTACCAGCATTCCAACAGCTCCCCCACACTACAGACCATGTGTGGCCTGAAAGTCCACATCATTTGGAAACTGAGCTTTTCTGTCCTCGCTAATAAAAGCTGAAGAGGGAAACGTGCTTAGGAAAAGCCTGAAACAAATCTTTGTAACTATAGCTGGGTATAATGTTAGAGGTCAATTTTTTGTTTGCTGTAAAAGTAATTTCAGGGTGCAGGAAGATTTTCACAAATTTGTTTTGACTCCCTCAAATAGCTAATCTGGAAACAAGAGCAAATAAGACAGATAATATCCCATTTTGGCATTTTAGAAATGAAGAGTCTCTTCAAAAGAAAACAGGGTTTTTCTGTTATCCAAATTCTATTTGTCTTGAGCTTAAGGATTCCCAAGGATGAGAAGAACTTTATGCTTAATGGAAAACAAAAATTTTCAACTGAGCTGGAGAGAAATTCTGCTTCCCTTCTGTTTCCAGAAGGAATGACTAGGGAGGGAGGGAAATGAATAATCTCTATGGGTTTGGATGAATACTCAGCATTTGTTTTACCCCCTTGTTTTGCCCAGGAAACACAAGAGCAGCTTTGCAGAGACACTGCTCCTAGAGGATGCACTGCAAGGAATCAAGGCGTTTTGAGGCATGAGGCTGTTTTTTTCTCCATTATCCCTTCACAAACACACTGAAAACAAGCTTTGTAAATCAATCAGACACCAAGGACAGAATTTTTTGCCGAGACACACTTGCCTCATTCTTGGGGACAAGGCCTTGATGTCTGCGACTCCGTCTGGGTGTGACTCGTCCCCAGCAGGGATGTGGCAGGGAAATCACTTTCCATTTGGGAAGACAACCAGTTAACCACAGTCGACAGGAGTGTGAGGACAGAGCTGGCGGCCCTGAGCCACTTGTTAGTCAGAGAAGGTTCCAGAATGCCACAGTTTTGTTATGAGCATCAGCAGAGGCAACAAAGGACTGGCAAGTCCTGGAGGCAGAGAGGAGCCCAGGAAGTCATTCCCAGGAATCTTTGTAATTTCCCCCCTCAGACACTTTCTGAGCGGGGAAATTACAAAGTGGGAAGATATATTTTTGTGCAGGCAAAATATTTCCTTCCTCTGCTGTCTGGTCTTGTTCTCCAGGAAAATTAAACTTAACACGAGGAGTTCAATTATAACGAGGTCTGGCGATCCGTTATGCGAAAATTTAAGCAAAATTGTAGTCACTTGCATTGTCCAGAATTATTTCTCTTTGTTACCAATCAAACTATAAAGACAGCTACTATGCTCCCCCTCCTCACAATAGTAATGATAATGGTAATAATAATGAAATGATAATAATAATGATAATGATAATGATGATAATGATAATAATAAATAATAATAATAATAATAATAATAACAGACAGTAAATAAAGGATATCAGTGTTTTTCACCACAACTTGCTACCAACACTTCCTTGTTAATTTTAAGAAGTGTCAGAGCAGGAAAAAGTGATGTGAGACTGACACATGTACAGTGTCCTGTGCTCAGGAGACAGGAACCACACCAGATTTTATTATTCTTAGACCAATGTACCCACCCCAAGATTCCTGCAAAGCATCCAGCACCCTCAGCACAACTTGATGAAATATTCCCTGCCTGCATGCACTTATGGATGGGCTCCTGTTGCCAGAAGAAAAGCCCAGGCTCCATAGCCAGGGAATAAACTGGTAAGAAGAGGGGAAAAAAACCCCAAGAAGGAGCTGACGTGCAAATCTATGCTGAGCCATTGGCTATTTGGACTCCTTGTGGCTGTCAGCCCGCTAGGAAAAAGGTGATATTGCAGGAAATAGCAGTAGAACCTCAAGCAGAGTTTTCCTAAGCAAAAATAAATGCACAACAGGGAAGGAATCCAAGGCTGAGCCACGATGGGTTGTGGCAAACTCTGCTGGCAGCAATCCTGCACAATGGATTAGAGGGCAATGCATGGGAGCAAAAGCACCTTGGTTTGATGTGTTCCCAGAGGCAGGAGGAAGGAAAACTTCAGCCTTCCACCATCATTTCAGTCTCCTCAGCTGAAGTTCCTCACCTGTCTGACCAAGGTGGATCAAAGTTGATTCTGGTTTTCCTTTTTCATCTTTTCCTTCAGGCTCAGGGACACCCTTGACTCCATTGCTCCCTAGCAATGGGTTTCTTGGATTTTTGGAGATGATTTCTGGACATCTCCTCTTGAAAAAGTTCTCAAGTTGGAGGCAGAGATGTGGGAAGGAACATAAAGGGCTTTGACTCTATTCAGCTGTTACCCACCCTGATTAATTTTCCAGCTAATGACTCTCCAGACGTGTTGATGTATGGAGCTCTGTCGGTGACAAAAAAATTGAACTTTTACTAATTAAGTAGAACATCTTCATAGGGTGAAAGGTTTTGCTAACGAAAGTAACTCACAAAGAATTATGTTGGCTGGAGACTGCTGCTGAGATCCAACAGGGAAGGGAGGGGGAGCAGTGTAAACTATTCACTGCAGCTACCAGGCCAAGATTTCAGTCCCAGGCTGTCTCTGCACAGAGAGCACTCAGTGACACATTTCCTGGGCTCCAGCCGTGTCCCAGAAGCACCAGGCTGTCACTCCGTGCTGCATCCCTGATGGAATGATGGATGCTGCTCAGTGGAGCAGCCTGGGCCCAGCACCAGCACTATGTGCTGCTTGTGGCAGTCTGTGTGTGAGGACACACAGGATGGCACGAGCTTCCCAGTGGTTCAAGGATGTGATTTTCCTGTGTTCCCTTCCCATGAGTGCCAGTGGTACCACACACTGGGTGCAGGGCACAACTCCCTCACCTGGGCAAGAGAACAACCTCAAATGTAGATCAGGATGAGTGAGATGGTGGCCTTTGTGACAGTGACACATTGAGGACTTCACATCTTACCTTTTGCCTCTGTGCCAGGCACTGGTGGGGCCACACCTTGGGTGCTGTGTCCAGTTCTGGGCCACTCATGACAAAAAGGATATTGAGGGGCTGGAGTGTGTCCAGAGAAGGGAATGGAGCTGGGGAAGGAGCTGGAGAGTTAGACATGTGAGGAGAGGCTGAGGGAGCTGGGAAGGGGCTCAGCCTGAGAAGAGGGGTCTCAGGAGGGTCCTACTGGCTCTACACAGCTCCCTGACAGGGGGGACAGCCAGGGGGTCGGGCTCTGCTCCCAGGGAACAGGGACAGGAGGAGAGGGAATGGCCTCAGGCTGGGCCAGGGGAGGTTTGGGTTGGACATCAGCAGGAATTTCTTCAAGGAAAGGGATCCTATCAGAGGAACACATCCCAGCCAAATCATGGAGGAGGGCACTCTGCTCTTACAGAAAGGTGAACACCAAACTGGCCTGGTTTTTCCTCCCCAGCAAGCTCTGGAAAGGGGCTCCTGAAAGAGTCAGTGGTGATTTCTACCTGAATATACTCCACGAGTTCTGCGGCTTTGCCTCTTTCCACTTCCCTCTCCTTTCCAACCAACTTTTCACTTGATGCAACACATTCCTTTGTAATTCTCTTGCCGCCCTTTCACAGAGAGATTTGAGGTTTTAACCAAGAGCCTACATTAAAATATCAAAACCTGTCACTAAATATTTCTTTTCCTCAGCTTCTTGTAAAGGCAGAAGGAAACTGGGGGGAAAACTGTCAGAAAGGACACAGTATTCACATTTTTGAAGAGACTGTTTATGGTTATGTTGCCTGAGGGACCTGCAAAGACAGAATCACAGAGGCCAAGGTGTTAGCTTTTCCTCCTCACACTCACTTTCCCTTTCCAGTGCCCTTTTTCTATTCTAGGATTCAGCTGCTTGTGCTCAATTCTACCCCTTCCATCTCCTGGGCAAACCAAGATTAACACCATTCCAGTCATTGATGCAGCCAAAACCACAGATTGGATGCCAGAAATTGGATGCTGGATGGAAATATGAGATTGACCCCCACTGTGTGCCCCTGGACAGCCCTCCTGTGACTGTCCCTTCTTCTCCTCTCCTGGGATGGAAACCAAGAGCAGCTCTGCTACAGGTACAAAATAAAATCACGTAAATGACATTAATAAAAATGACATACCAAGTGTGACACCTGTGTGAAGCCCGAGGTCTGCGCTGTTTGCACAATCTGCTGCAGCTGCACAGGAAGGAAACATGGGTCTGGGGAAAGATGGCAGGAATTATCTTCAGAGGTAGCAGGCAGCAAATCATCATTAGACAACACTTCCTAGGAGGAAACTACCATGGGATCTCTGATAACACCAAGTGCTGGGACCTCTGATAACACCAGGAACCATCCAAGAGGCTGTTGTGATTGTAGCTGGGAATATTTTCATAAATTCGCCCCTTACCATGACTGTAAGGGTTTTCGCTGTAAATCTGATTTCTTCTATCCACAAAAACAACTCTATCTTCCACAAACTTCCTGCATGACCAGGCTGAGAACTGCAGGCAAATTGCTGCTCTTTAGCCCAAAGAGGATTTCTACAATGAGGGTGGGGAAGCCTTGGCACAGGATACCCAGAGAAGCTGTGGCTGCCCTGGATCCTTGGAAGCATCCAAGGCCAGGCTGGACAGGGCTTGGAGCAACCTGGGATAGTGGAAGGTGTCTGGGACTGGATGACCTTTAAATGTCCCTTCCAGCCACTTCCAGGATTCTGTGGTTCCAAGACCTTTGTGTAGTGGCAACTGTGCATGCAGCACACACAGACACAATATTCCAGGAGCACTGGCCACTGAACAATTACATTTCCACTTTCAAAGGGGTTTGGTCTCCATCACAGCAAATAGAACATTTGGCTGTGTTTCTTCACTTCCCTCCCAGACACACGGTCCAGTGTCGAGCCCTCCATTTGTGGGGTGTGTAACAACTTCCTGACAGCAGCCTGCTCTGCTCTGTGCTCACACACATCCCTGCATTTGCTGTCACTTGATTTTCAGGGCTTTTCATTTTCATCTGCAGGTGACAGCACTGAGAGAGCCAAGTGATTACGGCCACAAAACTCCAATAACCCAACAGTTTGTGAAACAGCTGCTCAGCACCAGAAGCAAGCACAGATCTGCTGGAGCCTGTTCTGCAGGAATTCAGGGGACAGCCTGGCTGTGGATTAAAGGGCAGGACTGGAGCCCCTGCCTTCTTCACCTATGCCAGGGCACTTGTGCATGAAAGTCATGGAAATTTTCCTCATGAGGAGTGGGAACAAAAGCAGCAACACCAATATCAGACATTTTGCATTTAGCACCCCAGAATTCAGGCCTTTGAAATCTGGGATTTGCATTCACAGAGGCCATTAAAAGAAAAGGAAGAAAACTCACATGGAGGATGCTGGTGTGGACACTGTTGAAGATTCCATCTCCAATATTCCATCTATTTTTCTGTGCTACCTGGTTAAAACCCTTCCCTCTTATTGAAAAAAAATAGTACATGGTGCTGACATATGTTAAATGGTGATCAGAGAAGAAATGGAAAGGGCAGGGGAAAAAAAAGTGATCCCCAAAATCATCTCAGTTGCAGGAGACAAAAAAAATCCATTCACAGGTGTGAAACATTTTTGCCCAGCCTTGGAAGCTGCAGCAGCGCCAGAGCAAGGGCTGTGCTGCAGTGTGGGGTGCAGGGAAAGCACTCCAGGAAAGAGTTCTACAGCAGACACAGGATTATTTGGGTTTTCCGCCCCCTTACATCAAGTGCCCTCTCCCCGCTCTAGCACTCCCTAAAAGGGTTTATAATATGTATTTTGCCTTCAGAAAATTAATCATCTCCTGGTATTTTTTTTTTAATTTCATTCCCACTTAGATATGACTATATTTTTGGTGGGCAAAGATTAAATATTTCATCCCCAAGCCCAGAGACCTTGGTTTGAAAATATTTTCTCTTTTCTTTTCTTTTCTTTTCTTTTCTTTTCTTTTCTTTTCTTTTCTTTTCTTTTCTTTTCTTTTCTTTTCTTTTCTTTTCTTTTCTTTTCTTTTCTTTTCTTTTCTTTTCTTTTCTTTTCTTTTTTTTCTTTTCTTTTCTTTTCTTTTCTTTTCTTTTCTTTTCTTTTCTTTTCTTTTCTTTTCTTTTCTTTTCTTTTCTTTTCTTTTCTTTTTCTTCTCTTCTCTTCTCTTCTCTTCTCTTCTCTTCTCTTCTCTTCTCTTCTCTTCTCTTTTCTCTTCTCTTCTCTTCTCTTCTCTTCTCTTCTCTTCTCTTTCCTCAGTTTTGTCACAAAACAAATGAGCACAGAAACTACAATGCCAAGCAGGCTCTCCCTAAGACATTTCATAATAATAATTAAATGAATTGTTTCGAGCTGCTCAGCTCTTTGATGCGTTTCAGGTGGTTTTCTTTCCCTTGTCTGTCTGGGAAATGGGGAAGTCTCTGCCAGGTGCTGGCCCAGGTACAGGGGTAGAGAAAAAGGAAGATTTCTCTGAGACATACGTAAGATCCACACTGTGCATGACTCAGCACCTCATGGCAAAATTTGGCCCATGTCAAGAGGAACACAAAAGGCTGATGACAATGAGCAATAATCCAAAAACACGCTGGCAAGAGGCGCGGACTGTGGATTTCAGAGCAGGGCATGACAATTAGAGCTGTGCAAGACAGTTACAGGGACAAAAATAGATCCCATTCCAAGTGGAAGGTGCCTTTGAAATGTGAGATTTGCATTTCTTTTGTGTGCATGCTTTCAACTCAGAAATAGCACCTTGGTTCAATAGAATGGGCAAAGTGTGAGGATAAACCCAAATATTATTTATTTTAACAATAATAAAAATCTGGAAGAAACCCAGGGGTATCATTTGTGCAAGATTTAACACTAATGATTGTACTTCGTTTTGTTTTCCTTTAACAAGTCTGTTTCTAATTCTAATCACTGTAAGAGAAATACTCCCATCCTTTCAGCAGTCAAATACATCTCACATGAAGAGGAGAAGAGGATGCTCCGTGATTCAGGAACCCATATGCAGATTCTTGATCTCCACTGACTTCTGGGGGAATTAAATGCTCTCAGTTTTTTTAGAGGTAGTTAAGTACCTAGTGGGACTCTCAGATGCACTTCAGAGCCTGGAAGCTGTACACATAATTCTTTGCATGTTTCTCTGTCTCTCTCTGCATCACAGGTGATGGGAATGATGGGATTTCCTCAAGAAAAAGACGGCGAAATCCTTAAATAGTGCACACAGGATTTAAAGACAGGTATAACCAGAAGCTTTGAAAGAGCTTGGTTTAAAAAATAAATAAAAAAAATTAAAATTCTCTACTTTTCACTCATGGCAATCCAGTCTTTTGGCTTTGTACCACTGGCACTTGTGCAGGGAGGGGAAAGAGGAGCTTCTTGGAACTGGGTGTCCAGTCCACCCAAAGCAATTCAAAGACTTTATTTGCAATTCTCATTATTAATATTTTAGTCTAGATTATCAAGAGGCTTCCTGCAGCTCCTATTTTGACTCTTTCAGCCCCATTCCTAGTGCTGAGCTCTTTTGAAGCCATAAGCCTTTGCCCTGCTGGGATGGCCCCATGGCTTCAGCACATTAATCAGCTCCCCCTCTGCTTTCTCTCACTGGAAGGGCAGGAAATTTCCCTCCCAGTGGCTCTGAGGAATTGCCCTGTTTGTTGGCAAAGTCCCACCCTGGATGCTGCAGTCCTTGCCTGGCTCCCTCTTTCAGCCCTCCAGCACTTTCCAGGTTCTGCCTCAAATAAAAATATCTTCATGCTCCTGTGTTTATTCTGTTACCTGCCTCTAACAACATTTTCCAAGGTCTTTTAGGTGGCTGATGCACCATTAGGAAACACAGCTGATGCCTGAAATTCTACCATTTTCCACGTTTTGTAAAACAGCTCATTACCAAAGGGTGCTCCTATGCTGACATTTCTCTTGTGAGTTCTTCTCCCACTTTCTCCCAGACCTTCAGAAAAATCTTGATTTTTTTTTTGGTGCTTTAATACCTCTCACTCCTGGGTTCTTTTCTGCATGGAGGGGGTGAAAGGGAACTTGCTCATAAGTAAAAAAGGAATGTGTTCCCATTGATCTTGAGACCACTCCACACATTACAACTTTTTACTGGATTCTGTCAGCCCAGTGATCTCTCCAGTACTGGGTACAAATTAGACAAAAAATTCTTAAATCCCAGGAAAGCAGTGAGGAAGGATACACAGACAAATATTAAAGGTGACAACATCCATC
>WAAG01044577.1:0-12598 GCA_013390105.1 Tichodroma muraria
AGGTAAAATCGGGGCATCATTTCTCTTTTGTGCTGAATAGATGCCACTTAGCCAGCACCAGATGGACAGGAACCATAAATCCTGTCCTGGCTCACTCAAAAAGTATTTCCAGCCACACTTTGTTTGAAATTCCAGGTCCTTCCCTTAGTCCTAAAAACCCTCTTGATCTTTGTCCAGGTTACTGAAGATTTAAGATGGTCAGTTCAGCTAAAATCATTCGTTCTTGGGCAGCTTTTTCTTACCAGCTCCAAAACCTGCTGGATTATTTTTGCAATTGGCAATTTGGCAATTTATTGTGTCTAAAGATGCCACAGATGCTGCAAACTCATTTAATCACAATTGAAGATTCATTTTCTTTGTGCTTTGGACTGTTAATGTGCCATTCCTGTCCTTTGCTCCTTGTGAGCATATCACCAGATGAAAACAAACACCAATATGAGTTTAGGCTGTATATTCCTTTGCTTCTTGCTTTAAGATGTGGGGAGGTAGCAGACAGCTAATTTTTCATTTTCTTTTCCCATTGAAATCGTCATAGTCTCCATGATCTTCTACAGGAAGCACTTAAAACCTGTTTTCTAATAGTTAAATTCTTAATTGTTCTTGAAAGTAATGTATAGGTTTAAAGTCTTGTAACAAGTAATCTCTAAAGTATTTGCTACCTGGTCTTAAGAATGATTCAGTAAAACCAGGCAGAGCTGTCGAAGTCCCAGAGGCCCAAGGAAGCACTGATGACATTGCTACCAAAATTGTTTTGGAGATTTGGCTGTCACTGTTCACCTTTTGCTGTGAACCCACCAGTTAATAGAGAAAAAATCCACCTGAAGCGCCGTGGCTTCCCTTCTCACTGCATCTTTGTTTCATAATCAGGCCTTGATAGTGTGAACAATTCAGAATGTCTATATTGATTAAACCTTAGGAGTCTTCACTTTAAATTCTAGCTGGTATTCTGCAGACTATAATGAACATTACTGAATGCATGGTGTCTTCTGGGAAACACCTTGAGATTATCAAGTTTAATTTCCCCTAGGAAGTTCTTACAGCAGTGCAATCAAACTAACTTTTACTCTCTGTAATGGAATAAGATTTAATCTGCAATTTTTAAGCCACCAACATTTCCTAATTTTCTCCTTTAAAAAAAAGGAGGATCGCTCTGGTTTTAGGCTCCTGCTAGACTTTTTCCCCAAGTGCAAGTAATGAATATTCCATCCCTATTTAGTATGCTGGATGTGTACAAGCAGCTCTAAGCCTATGGTTCATAAGGAATTTATGTCAATATTGCAATTAAATCCTGTCTGTCATAATAGGTGACCTTTAATCTAGTGTATATTGAGTCTCTAATCTCTCAGATTGTGAGTGATGGAGATGCAAGACTTCATGAAAGAAAAGCAGATCATAAGAAAATAATTATTTTTTTTGTGTAAACTGTGATTTTCCAATTACTACTCTCAGCTGGGACAGAAAAATATCTAATTCATGATAAGTTCTGATCCAAAATTAATCCTTTTGTAACTGCGCCTTTTTTGATTAAAGACTAATTTTTCTTCTTTCCAGACAAAATTCTCAACCCCTGTGGTAATTTTGATGTAGTTTTTTTTTTCTTTCCTGATATATCATTACAGTATAAGCATATTCATAAATACAGGTTTAAGCAATATAGAGAGTTATTCAGATAAATAGTCATTAGATTTAGATCATTATCTATAAATATTGCTTTGATGGCAAAGTGTATCTGGCAAAAACATCCCTAAATTGTGGAAAAGATTTCTTTCTTTCAATTTATGGTGTAAATATCCAATTTTTAAACTAATACTTTTGAGATATGTAAAAATGGCTGTAGATGCTGAATACAGGTTTTAAGGTTTTGGTGATATGGCATGTGAACAATAAAATGGCGATAAATCTTGAGTGGCCAGAAATTTTTGACAAATACTGGTGGAAACATTTGCATGACAGAAGAGAAATTTTTAAAGATCGACTGTGCTCCCAGGTCTGTGCTTGTGCCAACAGAACTGTGCAAGAAAATTTTCAACTGTCACAACGATCTTGTTTGTAAAGCAATTTGAAATGTAATGACCAAAAGGGCAGTGTCAGAATGAGCTGTTTAGGGTTTTTTACTTAAATTACTGTTTTCTCCTACTTATGTTTTTGTTTCTAATTTCTGAACTTGCTTGTATTTCCCAATATTGAGAATAGTGGGAAAATATGTTCCCAAATTATCCTTCATGAAGAAATACATAATTTTCAGATGCTAAAGTACAGCAATATTACTTAAGGTTAATACTGGATTTTTAAAGCTTCCAATATCTTCTGTTTGATGATGGAGAGCAGATATGGCTTTGATGTAAACCATTTAATTGAAACATCCTCCCAAGAGGACAGCTCAGTGCTTTGGTCACTCCTCTTACAGAAGTGGTGTCAGGATTCCCTCGAGCGAAAAAAAGGCAAATTAAACCAAATCAGGTAAACAATGGGTGGCTTCTTGATTAGTTCATTCAAGTTTATCCTCTTCATTCTGCACTTTACTGATATTTTTAAGATGTAAATAAATGAGCTCCTGCTCAGGGCATTTCTTGCCATGTCTTTTCCTCAGGCTGAACCAAGACTGGAGTACAAACAAAGCAAATTTAAATTGGCATCAAACACAGATTAAAAATCTATATTTTGGAGTTTTCATTTTACATTCTTTAAATTTTAAAACTAGATTAATAAAAAGACAGTAATTTATACTTAAAACCTCAAAACATTTGGTTAGCTTGTGCTGTACAGTGGAATTTTAAATCCAAAAACTACAGATTGAATTAGCTGAAACAGAACTTCATTTATATGGATATGGTCACAGTGAACATAAAAATGTCAATGANGTCTAGAGAGGGTCCCAGTGGAACTTGAAAAAAAATCCATGCGGTTGCCACCCCTAAATGAAAGAAGTCTGATAAATAACATCTGAAGGATAAAACTGAGGTTTTTCAGAAGAATCAAGGGAGACAGACACAAAAGCAAAAGGGGGAATGATTTTAAGAAGTGGTGTGTCAGCAGCAGTGGAAGGGGCCTAATAGGTGAACAGGGAGGAGGAAGGATGATTCCTCCTCTATTTCTACTTCAAAGAGACCAGTAGAGCCTTAGATTGGTTCTGGTGCAGTGGGAGGGATGGGTCACTGATCTGGTAGAGATCTGAAGGTGCATCGTAAATGAAAAGCTTTAATCAGTATAGGAACAAGACAGAGCCAATAACTGCAGAAAATAACTGAAAACACACAGATAGCAAAGTTTCTTTTACAGATGAGTGAGGTGCTGTTTTCTTCTATGGCAAATGGGAAAGAGCTACAAAGGCAAAGAAAGGTTCCTCTGCCCGATTTTTCCATATTGACATACACAGGCCCAAATGGAAGCATAAATATCACACCAATAGAGAAGACAATCAAAAGCAGTGGGAAGGTTGCTGGGTTTACAAGCACGAGAGCAAAAATGAGAGTTATGAGCTGTTGATGTCCATTTAGAGAAGTGGGAGGTATGAAAAAGAGGGAATCCTCGATCGCTGGCCGTAGTGTGACACGGTTGCAGGTTGTCATGACAGCACGGTGCAGTCAGCAGGAGCTGAGTGACACCAAGACTGCTCCAGAAGAAACAAGAGGAAGGCCACTGGCCTGTAGAAGAGGGCAAATTAACACACAGATCACCCCTGTTTTGGGAGTGGTTAAGACTTTTTCTTCCCCCTCAAACCACAGGGGAATGGTTCACCAGGAAATCTCCATTATGCAAAATGGGCGCCTCTGTGTGAATATAGCCCAGAAGATGTCAGGTACATGTTTACCCTCTTTAAGTAATTTTTTGCTAAAACATATTTGTCTCCTTGCTCTCCAATCCTTAGAATTCTTCACTAAAAAAAATGCTCCCGATGGGGGATACAAGTTTCATAAATGCCAAGACGATTTTGCAGTGTGCATTTAAAATGTGTCTTGAACTAAAATAATTGATATTTTGTAGGTTGTTCATGTTGTTCAGGTGCCTAATCGGTTGAGGTATGTTTAAGCTTTTTACCTGATACTTAGTTCTTTCAAATGAGTAAATTAATCTCCTGGGTGCACAGCAGCTCCACATACCTGGGGTCACAGTGCAAAAAGTTGTTTTTGTTGCTATCTACAGATTGTCTTGACATGCAGCATATACCCACAGGGTCAGAAGAATTGCCCTCTGATTACATGTACAGTAATCTGGATCTCCCAAGGTATTCAAGTGGTTAATTAAATATCAAGTAATTGCTAAAACTACTAAGTGACATTTAATTAGTATGTTAATTGATATCAAATTTGTTCTCACTATCTTGTTTTATGTTAATAAAATCCCTAAACATTTCTTGGGAGTAGATTAGGAAACAATGTGCTCTAAATCTACTAATGCAAAACAGCCTTAAGCATCACTTCTGCTTGTGGAATGCAACTTCTGACTTAAATTTTTATCCCAGCTGTGATACTTTATCTTTAAACTTACTTTGTGCTCAGGATATTCAGTAGCATAGGCCTCTCTTGGTATGGATTTTGACTTTTTAAATCCTGTAATCTCTTAGACATCTATCAAAAGAGGGATATTATTATTTTTAACTGTTAAAATAGTCTCAGGCTGCCTCTGTTCCCTCGGGCTGTGCCAGCCAGGGATGTGGGGAACGGGGAGAGCCTCCATGGCTGATGCCAGGGATGTATTTTCAGGTGGGGTGGGGAAATCTGCGCTTCACACATAACTCAGAACTGCCAGAATCACAGCTTTAGCTGACTGATGATTCTGCAGCAGCAAAATGCTGCCTCAGTGCTAGTGCTCACAAGGAAGGGTGCTCCCCTCCTCGTCTCCGTGAGGAAACAGCCGTGCTTTGCCTTTCAGCTTGAGTCCTCCAAAAATCTTCACAGCTCCAATACAGAAAAGAGATGCCTTTAGGCTTGGGGCCAGAACAAGACTGACTGAACTCCAGAATGACAAGAGCCCCGAGCTTGTCCTTCCTTTCAACCACTAAACTGTTCCCAGTGGCCTCATCAGGAACAGGTGAACTGCCCAAAGTTGGATCCAGTAAGAGAAAAAGTTATTTTCCTACCATCTAATTGGAGAACACACTGGAAAAAAAATCCTATGAATATTCATATGAATTTTTAAATTTATTCCTTTCAGCTGTGCTCATGCCTTTTGTGTGTCAGCTTTTTGTGGAGTTTCTTCTGTGTTTTATTGGTGCCAATGCACAGAGAGAGTTGGTTTTACATTCAGGATCACAAAAAAAGCCAAGTCTAATTTATTCTCCATGAACATTCACACCCAATTACTTCAGAAGAGTCCAACTGGGGAATAGAAACAATGGGGTATGACAACGCACAGGGAAACTACAGAACTCTGATGCCAACCCTCCTCAAATTCAAAATCTGGAATGTACATGGAAGCACTGTAAAAGGAAGCTGGTAGAGGAGGGACTGTCAGAGAACTTTGAATTAGGAATAAAGAAAACTGTGATCTGTTTATACATGGATACGTCACAGAAAAAAAAAAGGGGGAAAAAAAAGAGGAAAAATTGGTGAAATAAATTATTCACTACAAAGTACTCTGCTCTAGTTATATGTCATCAAATAAGGCCATAGAACTAAGAATCAGCAGAATGATCATGACAGGCAAAGTATGACACTGACTGTAAACTACTTTTGGATCAATTGATTTGAACTTCTGTGGTTTCTTTTGGATGACATTGATTTAGATTTCACAAATAGTTTCACACAATATATCTTTTTAAGTTTCCCTTTTGATATATTGTGATAATCCCCACTCACTAATAGAATGGTTTTTAGCAAGTGAAATATTTGAAACCTTCTGTAATGCAAAATGGATTTTTTCTGAGTTTGTGTGTAGCTGTTCCATCAGTTCAGAATGCCCTCTGCAAAGTCAATACTGGTTGTACAACCCGTATACACCGAAGTAATGATACATCAGACTGTAAACATGAATAATACATATGCAGAGTAGCCTATTTAGGTGTTGTGTAGACTTAAATTCTTGAAAAATAACGTACAAAAAAATTCAGAAATGACACGTTTATCTATAAAAACATCTTCAAACAAACTTGTCATAGGAGATAAAAGCACTGCTACTATCTGAGTCCCCTTCTGCCTTGTCCATTAGCCCTCACAGATAGTGAGATGTCTCTGGGGAGACCTTAGAGCCCAGTGCCTGAAGGGGTTCCAGGAGAGGTGGAGAGGGACTTGAGATGAGGGGCGGAGGGACAGGATGGGGGAAGTGACCTTAAGCTGACAGTGGGCAGGTTTAAAATAGATATTAGGAAGAAATTCTTCCCTGTGAGGAACACAGGGCACAGGGTGCCCGAACAGCTGTGGCTGCCCCTGGATCCCTGGAAGTGTCCCAGGCCAGGTTGGAGCAGACAGCCCAGGGCTTGGAGCAGCCTGGGATGGGGGAAGGTGTCCCTGCCATGGCAGGGGTGGGGCTGGATGAGCTTTGAGGTCCTTCCAACCCAACCCATTCTGGGATTCCGTGAGCAGCCCACTGCCTTCAGCCAGGAGTGTGAAGCCTGAACCTGTGAAATATGAAATAACATAATTACACAGATGTCTTTAGATTATCTTTTTAAAGTCATGCTTGTTTTTCCTCTAGAAAAGATTAATGTTTGATTACTAATTTTGTATGCCAAAGTCTCCTGGTAAGGTCTGGAATATGAGAAATGTCTCTCTTAATTATGATTGCTGTTTGCTTTGAGTACGATTTTGGGCCTGTCTTCTAGGAAATTACAGAGCTGAAAACAGAATAGTACTTTGGGCTGTAAATCCACCAACAATGACGTTAGTGCTTTACAGCACTGCTGGGGTTCCATTTTTGTTGCAATATCAGAAAAGTGACCAGTGTTTACCAAGAGTTAAGCCAGTAGTTTGATTATTTTCTGCGTTGCTAATATGATTTCAATTGTTTCAATTATATTTGTTCAGGCATGAAATGCAATATGGATCATTCAGTTAATTAAGAGATGTAATCTGCTTTAAGTCCTTTGTCCAGCAATGTAAATCTAAGCCCACCAGTTAAAACCTGCCAATGTTAAATAAAAGGTGAAGCACCCACCTGTAGAATAAAATTTGCCTTACACTGCCTAAAGCAATGCAGTTGCAACAAGTCATAGTTTGCAGGTAGATAATAATATATTTTAATTACATAAAGCTTTCAGATATCTACAGTTTAGAAGACCTGATATTTAGCTTATAAATGTATATATCTATATATTTATATATAAATGTGTATATATTTGTATAATATTCTAATCACAATCTTTTATAAATTTGCTCATTACCAACCACAAAAAAACTATTTTTCACATCTACCCACATAAATAACAGTGACCTTTCCATGTGTATAAATATATAGGCACAAAAACTGGGGGCTGACAAGTTGCTGTTCAGAGCTGGTGGAGTGGGAGTCTTCAGATGGAAATCTGTCACGTGGAGCCCCCTGAGCCACTGACAGGCTCACAGGGGATGTGTTTGGGGTCCCAGGAGTGAAAACTCCCCCAGTTTTGCACCCAGGGAGAGCAGAGACCCCTCTGTGGGTGCAGCAAGGCCACGGGGCAGGGCAGGGTCCGATTCTCCACCAGCCACAGAGGCTGTTGTGATAAAGGTGCACAGGGAAAAGGGTTATTTCTGATTTCCTTCTGCACAACCTGGCTGATTAACGATGTGTAACTAAAGGATCTGCCATGCAAAGGCTGTGAGAGCAGCTCTTGCCACGAGGAGTTGTGTTTTCTCTGGAACAGCCGGCTGGGGAGCCCAGCTCTGCACCTCGGAGTACTTGCACATCTTTTTCATAAATTCATTTGCTCTTTAGTCTTATTTATGGAACTGCCTGAAGTGTTGGAGGTAAATTTTCACTAAAATGTCATTCTAAGGCAGAGCCTTGTATGGGATATTTCAGATTAGCAGGTTTGGGAAAAGATGAAACCAGTGTTATAAAGAATTGCTGAGTGCTTTTAAAAAGGATAGAGCTCTGCCAACAGAATCCCCAGTAGGTATAAACACTGCTTAAAATCGCTGAATAAATACTCTCCTGAAGGATAGTCAGTTTGATTAGAAAGTTTGCTGTGGTCTGAAACTATTCTGAATAGATTTTATACATTTTAGCCACCTTTTTAGTATAGAATTTAAGAACCATTGCAGTGTTCCCTGCAATCTAGTTTTGAAACAAATTTTTGTCATCTCTTTAGTGAAATAAATCTAACAGGTTCTGTTTAAGATTCTTACAGTCTTCAGGACGTGATTGAATGCATATTCCATCATGGTGAATCTTGCACAAAAAGAGACTGAATGTGTTGTTGGCCATAGAAGAAAGTAGTATCTGCATAGAATCCGTTTCATAAGATTAAAAGCAGTTTATGAAATATCCTGATGAGGTGGATTTTTTAAGGAATTCTAGCACCCAGTTCCTAATGACCATATTACTCAATTTCAGTGGCAAATTCTGACCTGAAACTCTAGTAAATAAAATAAAAACAATAGGTGTGGTGTCTAAGTACATGGCAGAGGTAAATAAATTTTGAGTCTTGCCCTGTGGGTCAGCTCTAAGCCTAGGGAGAGTTCATGAGAGCTCCCTTCATTGACTTCAGTGGGCTACGGGTTCTCTTCTGAATGTAGACTCCCCCCAAACTGATAAATCTTTATTTGAAGGAACTTACCATCAAATCCTCATGAAGACAAATGTGAAAGAAATTCTAACAGAGTCCCATCTCTGAGTATTTATGAACCATTCTCCTCCAACACTTCAATTACAAAAGGAGCTGATATTTGGTCTGATAATAAGGATACTTTTCTCTTCTTCTAAAAGAGTCTGCAGAGAAACTCAGTTTCTCCTGCTGGTTTGTAGCTGTTTTAAGACAGAATTTTCTGGTCTCTAGGGCTGCTGCTCTGGGTTGTTTCATGGGCATTAGAATCCCATTAGAGAACAAAAACAACATACAGCTTGGAGCTGAGCTTATCCGAGGTCCTCTTGAAACTACTGAGCAAAGGGATGTCCTTTTGTACTGCTCTTTCACGTCTGAAAGCATTTCTGCTTTAATTCATTCTCTTTACTTCTGCTGTGCTGAGTATTATTATAGTCTAGTGAGTTCCTAAAAGTGGGAAATGCCAAACAAACAGGTGTCAGACTTCAAAAGAGGCATTTGTCAGGCCTTAATGTTCTGAAGCTAAAGGCAACAGCTCAACCTAAATAAGCTCTTCTCAACAGGATTTAAGTTTTCCTAATAAAAAAGTAATAATAGAAAGTAAAGTGCAATTCCAACAGCCTAGAGAGTGGAAAGCTTAGAAGAATGAGCACCATCTGACGTGATATCTTGATTTAAAACCAGCCTGTACTGTAGTTCTCAAAGTCCAAGGGGTCCACCACTCAGATTTTTTCTCACCTTGCTGTGTCTGTTTCAGGTTCAGTTTTGAAGGATGTACTTACCTGTAACTTCCACGCAGGACCAGTTAGGAATATCAGTCAGCACGGTGTTTAGCAGGACATTTTTCCCATCTCAGAAGAGCAGCCTTGTGGGTAGGTGGGATGGAATCCAAGGCTGAACTAAACCAGGGAGTCCCCATCAGCAAAGGCAGCAGCAGCAGCTCTCCTGTGTGGGCTCAGAGGTCCCACCCCAATTCTCCTTCTCTCCTTGAAGCAGAGATTGTGGCAGTCATAATTCCATCTTCCAGCTGAGTGCAGGGACAGAGAGAGACTGGGATGTTTGCTTTTCACTAATATTACTCGATGCAGTATTGTACTTTAGGTAGAGCCATCTTTTCTATCAGCTCCAGCAAACATAGCTGTGTTTGTTCAGGCAACCCCTAATTAAAAGGCACCGACTCTGATGGAAACAGTCAAATGAAACGTGCTCACAGTGTGCGTTTTCCCAATATGTTTGGATTTATCCCTCAAACAAATGTCTATTGTGATTCCTCATGACCAGCAGCTCAGGAATCAGATATGAATGCCTGGATCAGTCTGCAGCCTGTGCTGTTCTCAGCATGACAATTTTGGTGAGGAAAAATAAAATCTGACCCTCGCAGCATTGCTAGGCAATGTCTGATCTGGGCTGAAGCACAGATGTACATAAAGGCACAGGAGAACACTCACATGTATTAACGAGATTATTTGTGGGCTTCTGGCATGCCTGTGATTTGCATTTTGGCTGGAACAGATGCAGTGAAAGAGGAGTGAGTCTGTGTGTCTGTGTAACAATGACAGGTTAAGGAGCCTTTACAAATCAAGTTTGAAGTCATGGGGATAAGGAGCTACAGATTATTATCATTAAAATGAGAGGGGGGAAAAAAGCAAAAATAGCTCTATGCAAGGGAAAAAATTCATGTGCTGTGCTGGAACACACAGTTCCATTTTCTGTCTTTGCAATATTTGTCTATGACGGATGGTGGGACTGAAAGTCCTCCATAAATTCAGGTGGCAAAGCCCCAGCCACAATAAAAATAGCTAAATTTTACTGATCTTCACCCTTGAGTGGCTCCTTTCCACTTCTTTCCTCATCGTTGCATTCTGTACATGTCCACCTCAGCAGAGGCAAGAGATTTCTGTGAGGATGAACAAGGGACACATTTTTCTGCACATGTTGTGTTGATACATTCTTGACATGTTCTGCGTGTTCAGTGGACAATGCACCAAAAATATCTTCTGAAAATTTTGCTCATATTAGAAAAACTTATGTCTCTCAACATGACAAATTAGTACAAGGATTTTGTTTGACACATGTGTTTAATTTGTCAGTGATTTTGTTTGCTGGTGCCTTCTCATACCTGGAATAAATTGTATTTTCTGACTCTATCTTGTGATTTTACAACTTCTTTTCAGTACTTGTAACAAAACAAGTATGCTTTCTTTTCTTCCTAGGGTTTACTTTTTCCTGTTGATATTATTCATTAATAGACTTGATTTTCTAACATCTTTGCAAAAAAATTAAGATTTATTTATTTATTTATTTATATGCATTATTCCTTCAGTATATGTGTGTATCCAGTTATCTTCTGCCTTGAATGTCTCATGGGCATGTGATGGCTTCTGGCTCCTGCTCAGTGCAGACAGAGTTTGAAATGTTACCAGGAAACTCCAAAGGAAAGATTAACAATTGTACAATTGGTGATTTTTAGGGTTTACCCATGTAAAATGTGAATGTCTTCTCATAAGTGCAAATCCAGGAATCTCTTTCACTGAACTACAATTCATCCCATCAAATTTCCAGGTCTGCTTCGAATCAAGGGCCAAGGGGAAACCTTGCATATGTCCTGATATAATCAGCTCAGACTTTTTATTTCCTTGCTGGACACAGATCAGCCCAGACTTTCAAAAATCATGGGAGAGATTTCTGGAAGGTAATTCCAGCTGCAATAATTAAAATTTAACCATTACAAGGAATCCAAAAGAAACTACACAAATAACTGTACAGCCCTAACCACAGCAGGCTGTCAGACCCATTTGTAATACTTGATAAAATCAATACATTTAAAGAGAAGGAAAGCAGAAGTTATAAATGTAGAATTCCAGTGAAATAGTCCCATGCATAATTGCTGCTCTATAAATGAACAATAGGATCTCATATTCTACCTTTTTTAATACAAGTCAGTGTCAGAAGTTGTGTTCTCTGGGCTTGCAAAGATGGAAATTGGATCTAAATTATGGATGTTTTCCACTGACCTGTATGGTAAATGATCAAGGATTACAGAAGTCTCATGCAATAGTCTGCTCTGCATATATATTTAAAGAGAGCTGTATGAATATTCAAAAATGATTGTTTCTCCCATTTCAAAAAATAAAAGAAATGGAGCTGTTCTGCTGGCTCTACATAAAATATTTCTCCCAAGGTCAGAGGAAGAGGTCAGAGCCAAAATAAAAGTCACTCCTGAGAGTGATTTGCCACGTGATCTTTTCTGTGTTTTGAAAGGTCAGAGTCTATGTGGGACAAATTTAATAAACCGATCCCAGAAGTATTGTATCCAATTTCTGAGGAAACATTCCAGAATGCCAGAATTGGGATTTTGTTACACTGAAATGCCAATTGGTTTGTGATGTTTTGTCTTATAATTATGAAGGTGGCTCAGCTCCAGCTGAACCAATGATTGTTATGTCCCTTCTCAAAGAGAAAACGAAGGTTTTCTAAAATGTCTGAACACTGATATTAGAAATGGTTCAAGGTGGTAACTTGGATCTGCTTTCTTCTTCTCTGAACAGAACTTGATGAAAGAGTGAATGGTACCAATAAGGAGCATAACACCATTACCCAGCTGCTCTACAATCAGCATCTAAAGGATCCTGCACCTTTTGAGGAATACTGGATGGGCATTTCCACTGCATGCAGAAAATGACCTGATAAAAGCTGAGTCTCTCAGGTAATTTCTGATGTTCCAATCAAATTAAGGATCTTTTGAAAAGGAAAAGGAGGAGCTGAGCTATAATATAGGTAGTGTACACAGAAATAACCATCAAAGGTTTTTATTTAATTACTTAATATATTTTTTAGTTTTATTTATATTTATAATATTTTTTATGTAGTTCTGTAAGATCTCTTAAGAAAGATGACTTTTCATCCTTATGTATCTTACAC
>WAAG01044610.1:0-17201 GCA_013390105.1 Tichodroma muraria
GGGGATATATTTCCTGCACGTATCAGAGAAATATTAAAGAGAAAAAAGTGTGAGGTTTCAGCTTTCAAGGCTTTGTTTCTGTGTGTGTGATTTGTCCCTTGTCACTGCTGAAGGGGTGCAGGCACACGCTGGATCCATCCTTGCACATTCCGGCCTGATGCTAATCTTTCTCCATTCTGATATTTCCCAACAATAGTGGTCATCTAAATGCTGCTAATCCTTTTAGCACGCGCTAATAATTGTGCATTAGCACAAATAATATTAAAGCTTTTTTTCAAATAATTACATATATAATGGATGTGTCTTTAAAAAGTTGTTTACAGCTAATTAACCAATGAATAATTGGTTTCTCTTCCTGAAGCAGGAGAAAGCTTGTCTTGGAGTCACAGTTAAAAATGCTTTCTCTCTCCCTTCTTTAAAACAGTTTTACAGATGTTGTTAGCAATTAAAACTGTTAAAATGCTATTAAACCAAAATTTCTTTATTAAAGGGATTACTCAACCCAGCTGAATTGTTTTTTAAAGTACTGGATCATTTCAAATAATTTCCAATTTGGATGATCAGTGAATGGTCTGAACACACCAAGACCTTGTTCTGAACAGTTCAAGATCCTTTAGTACCACAACACAGGCTGCTTGTTGCTATATGACTGGTTTAATTGTGGGCTGTAATAAAGGTCATAATTAATATCCCAACACAGACACTAACAAACAATTTTAAATTGCCAGCATAATCAAATGATGCAAACATCTATGAGCTACAAAAGTTCATTGCCGCAACTGACAATTTCTTAATTGTATTCAGTCATTCATGGAAATTTTATTAACATCGAACTGATGTATCCTGCCCTTACTCTGTCACAACACCAGGGATCTAATTTCATTATTTTCCACAAGATTTGCTTGACTACTGCCATGATTCTAATATTGCTTTAGTCCAGATGTTTATGCTATTTAAATTAGGAAGAAAAGGCTTTTGGGTAAACACAATTAAAGAAGTTTTTTTCTTTTTTTTTTTTCTCTTTCCAAATTTAGTTTAACAATCTTCTTTTAATTAATGAATATAGCTGCAAAGTAGATGGGTTTTTCCCCCTCATTTTTTATGCTCATTCCCCACTGTGTGCAACATACATCGTGTGTATGGCTCCAGCTATTTCTAAATATAACGAACTTTTAATTTTTCCCTTGCATTTGAGTGCTCATTAAAGTGAAAGATAGCAGGGCATGACAACTGCACTTTTCCTCCTTTTACTCTTAAATCAACCCCAAATATATTTTGATCATAACAGAAATAGTTTAAGTCTTTCCCCCTCCTCCCATGGTGTTACCCCCCTGAAGTGGATCTATGACTGAAGGATAACCCATATTTCTGGTGCCTTAAGTGTTCAAAATTATTGTACAGCACCAACTCTGAGTGACAGCAGAGGAATCTGCAGGGCTGGAACACCGGCATCCAAAGGATTTTGTTCCTGCTTTTTCATAAGATTTGAATACATTCATTTTCTTCTTCTGTTGGACAACAGCATTTCATCCATATCAAATCTCTTTCCTAGGAAACAATGCTCTGATGGTTAAAGTAGGATTCCCCTCCTTTTGTCTGTATTTAAGCAAGCTGGTTTCCGTATAAAAACATGAATTTTTGCATGAAAGAGCTAATAAACATATGCAGGGTTGTTTTTTTTATGAGGCAAAGCATTATTTTAGTAAGGTCAAAACATGCCCAAATAGTGAGCACACATTTTTATATCAGAGCTTTACACCAGAGGTCTACACCAGCTTTACACACTGGAAGATTATTCCTAAGTGCAAAACTTGGTAACTTCACTGTGCAGAACACAGGCTTTCAAAAATAATAGTCATAGTCTTTCCAAAAACTGTCTTGACACAGTATTTTTGAGGGATCTGAGCAAGAATTTTCAAACCAGCATTTTGTCAACATTTGTAAAAAGCCTGAATAATGTGTGCGTGATTTGAGCCGACTGAAGATTCACACCGCGCTGTGCCAGACACTCATCAGATGCACTGAAAACTTCCTGCTGTAATTAGTTAGCAACTGCCTTTGTAATTCACCAGCACATAGATATTTATAAATACCCTCAGTATTTGCTGTCCTGACCGAACGGGGTATTTATTCTGTGCGCAGAAGAGGTCATTGCCACCTTTCCACTCAGCAAATCCCTCCCCTCCCCAAAACTGTGGGTGAAGGGTGCCACAACCCGACCGAGCTACGCTATTATTCTTTTTGTGTGTCCCACAAACGCCACTCTCAGTCCATCACTCAGATAAATGTCCATGTGCAGGAGCATTTGGGAAGCCAAAAGTCCGACTGGGTTGTTGTTGGGGCTGTTTTGTTTGGCTGAATGGAGGGCAGGGAGCTCGCCGAGCCCCCCGGGAGCCCGGCAGTGCCGCAGTGCTGCCAGCGGGGCGAGCTGCCCAATGCTAATGCTGCTATACACTTTTTCCCTGGTATTCTTTTGTAGAGGACCAGGAATAAAATCCAGAGGGACTTGCACAGGCGGAGAATGCACCGAAAAACTTTATTTAAAAAAAAAAAAAAAAAAAAGGATGTTTTTATGTTAAGGGAGTATAACACACCCACTGGAAAACGATCAGAACAGTTCACGTGCAGAATTCATTTGGATTTTCTGTAAAATACCTCCAAACCTCGGTGCTATACCTTTAAGTGTTGCTCTAGTTCCATCATGTGCTGGTATGGAGATCTGTGTTTGGCAATCTTTCCAAGTATTCCATGTCAATTTTACAAAAACTAAAAATATTGTTGAAAAAATATTATCCCAAGAACATACGTAAAATTATAAATATTCAGCACATCAAGCTTTTGATATACTTTAGTGCACATGAACTGAGTAGCTGTCAAAATTACAACAGGCAACTCAAGTAATTATGCAGATTTATGCAAAACATTAACAAGAAGAATTAAATGCACAAATGAGGTGGCTACACTTGAATTGTTAAGATTATGAATAATTACCATGAATCTTTTTGCTCTTAATATAACTTGTTTTTGATAAACAAAGCCTTAATTATCAGAATACTTTTGAGAATTTTGGTGACCTTCATTAATCTTACAAAACAAGTCTCTTGTGTTCTGCATTGTAAAAGGCACATGCTTAGAATAAGTACACAAACCATGGGAAAAGCATATGTTAATGGCTACTACAAACCAGTGAATGATACCTCGGGTTGGAAGTAGACGGCATTCTGCACACGTAGGTGAAATAATATTGAGTATTTGGAAGTACTTCGGGCTGAATAACATCTGACAAAGGCTAGGAGAAGGCTGCTATATGAGAAATTATTTCATTTTGCAAAATAACAGGTTATTTTAAGAACAGAAGTGAAATATCAGCTTACTAATTTCTCATCTCGGAGATACAGGAGGTGCAATAAATCATTTCCCAGAGCAACAGAGAACCCCAAACATCCCCACCCCCACCCCGCAGCCCGGATTCGTCATCTCCTCCGAGGCTCGGCGTTCCCGAGGCGAGCGTGGCTGCCGCGCATCCGCGTTTGCCGCACTCGCATGCAGCTGCCGGGCAGGACGCGGGGAGCGCTTCCCCCTCTGCCTCGCCGCCCATTTCGACACCGGCCTCTCCTCTTCCGCGGAACAGTGGGACCTCTCCACGTCCCCTCAGTTAATTTCAGAATTAATTTGCAACGCTGTCATCGGCAGCGTAACAATCCACTGCTCAACAGTTGCGATTCTTCATAACACTGTCAAACTCCCAGCTGCCACCGTGGCAGCCGCTTCGCCCAGGCCCAGCCACTCTGCCTTGGGACCAGGAGTAAAGGAGAACTTTGGAAGCATTAAGTCTTTAATGCCAGCCACACTCTGCCTTCCCTAGAGAGCAAGCTGTCAGATCAATGGCGGGTTTGTCATAAAATCTCTCCCAGGGACTTGAATTTGTTTTGACAAATGTCAAATAGCTTTGATGCATAAAAATTAACTTAAGGAGGTCATAATTAGACAAAATCCAAACTTGGTTTTGCCGGTACTTGCATCACTTTATGTCCTTGCATAACAAGACTAAATCAAACGCTATCTGGACAGCTGAAGCCCCAGACAGCAGGAGCCCCTGCTTGGAATTCATACAGTGACCAAAATCCCGTTGTCCATGAGGAAGGGCACGGGCTTCACTTCGCTTCCAAAAAGGTTTGCCAGGCTTGTCTTATGTAACACAGACAAGCCTGGGTCACCTCTCACAGGGACACCACTCCTCCTCCCCACACCGTGTAGCCACGCTGGCCACACACTCTCCTTCCCATGAGCTCAGAGCTCTCCTCAAACTCATGCCCAGGCATGAGACCATGGCTTGCTGCCCGATCCACAATCACGGCTCCTCTCTCCCCATGCCAGGCAGTGCTGCAGCTCCTTGCTCAGCCCCTCTGAGAACTTCAGTCAGGAAATATTTCACTAGAAACGTTTCACTTCCTTAGTAGTGGTTGGAAGAAGAGGTTTTCAGCAAAATAAAGCAAGAGGGTCAGGAGGAGACCCATGAGAAATTCAGATTTCTTTAAGATCCCACAGTAACAGGTTCACTGATGGAGGTGGCTGGTCACAGAGCTGACACCATGTGCTTCCCAACCCCTTCCCTCTCTTCTCAGTGCTCCTCTTCTTTGGAGGGGTCACTTTTGTTGCTGTAAGGGTAGATTAGTTTTTAGATCCACTCAATCCTTGGTTCCTTTTACAAAAACACTGATTAGAATATCAATTCCCAGGACTTTTTTTCTCCTGGCAAAACTGATATTCAACAAGTAGGTATTGCATGTAGGCCTCCAAATAATTTCACATGAGCCACCACACAGGAAACACTTCCCATTCACAAAAAACACCTCTGCCTGTGGAACAAGGTAACAGGTGCATGTTCTCCTGATGTCTCCACACTGAATTCCTGAACTTCCAAGAGGTCTCCATCACTTCCTTAGAATACAGCAAACACTTCAGTCCTCTTGACCTACGGGGTAAATACTTCAGGTAGCACAGTAAGGAACCCTGGAATTCCAGCTGAACTGCACAAATAAATAAGCAGTAAGACTTTCTGCGATCTATTTTGTTTGCTTTGTGAGCTGCTGGTGAACTTGAAAGCCACAATCATTCAGAATCATGTGAATCAACACTAACCTTCCTCAGCAGAGGAAAATCCTGATGTCCAGTGATGTCAACAGTGAACTCCAGTTGGGATCAGAGTCAGTTTTCCTGCCTAAGTCACTGCCTTCTGCAGAGGCACCAACAGAATCCCGGCTTGTGAGAGGAGGATGAGAGAGACGGGCAGAGATCAAGCCCAGATGGAAATTATAAAATGGGTGGATTTAGTGTACCACAAAGGAAAAAGCAGGCAGTTTAAGCTCCATGCCTTAACGCAGTCATAGGAATCACAGCACAGCTACTTGGTGGTATCGAGCTCTTTTCAAGAGCTGCTCAAAGCAAACACACACTGCTGGCCTCAGACCTTAAATGGACTATTCCTATATAGCTCTGATTTTATAGTCACGTAAAAATAAAAAATATCGGAAAAGAGAAGCCTTCCCATGAAAATTCTGACAGAATCTTAATGGTAGCAGCACTACTGGGAGCTGCAATAATAATAATATTCTTCCTGCTACTTGTGCCTATTTTCTTTTGATACCGTACTAGCAGCAGTCATTTCCTAGATAATGAGCCTGTTGTGGAGAAGGGCTAATTTAGAAAATCAGAATGGGGTTACCACCAGCAGACATTGTTTTCTTAATAAATGATCATTTTATTTTGAATAAATGTGAAGTTATACCCTGTCAAGATGTTCTTGCTTTACATGAGAAATCCAAAAGGTTAGTGTAACATTTCTCCTTAAACAGACAGTGTTGACACAGTTTTTCCTAGTCCCTTATGTAAAAGCATGAGAAGAAAAGAACTTTACTAAGGAGATAACATTTATTTAGAGACACAAGAAATTACTAAGTAGCTATCAGCACCTTTTTTTTCCCACTGGAGTTTGAGCATGGTGACCACAAAACACCACAGAGCATTTTAAGGGAACAAAAACTCACATAGAGCATGACTGTGCAAGAACAATCTGTTTGAGGCTTTTAATCTAGAAGCCTCAAACAGATTGTTTGAACACCAGAAGAAAATTCACAGCCTGATTTATACTGGATTTATCAGGCTGGACTGCACCAAGCTTGCACCAGAGAACTGACTCAGGCCATTGAGCCAAATATTGATGGAAAATGTTGTATTACCTAAATCAAACTCCCAGTGCTGCTCATGCTTGAGTACAGACCCTCCTCTACTACAGAAAATTCCTGAAATAATTCAACTGCACGGCCAGCAACATCCACCAGCAGGAGATGAAAGGAAGAAGCCATTCCTTAGATTTGTGGGGATAGTTTCATCAGGGATACAGGGATATGATCTGCAGGCTGTGTGGATTTCAAAGCAGCAAGTTTAGCATAAGCTGGAGGGATCCAGAACTGCAGCAACAGCTGCGATGCTCATCGAGCTCCGTAACAAGCTTTGCAAATCGTTTACTGTTGGCACCTGGCTCTATCATTAAGAACAAAAACCCACAGCAAACAAGAAAAAAAAAAAGAAAAAAGGAAAAACCAACAAACCACCAACATGATAAAAAAACACCAGGCAAGCAAAAGTTTGACTCATTCTCATCTCTTATGATTTCTAGACAACTTAATCTTCCTTAAACTGAGCCTTTTCTTGAAAAACATGTTTCCATCCCAGAAAGCTCATAGATGTCTACTTTGGGTAGACCAGTTCTACTTTGGAACTTTGGACCTAACAGACAAGTGAAACCCTGAGATGCCACCACACTTCTTATCAATGCTGTCTTAATGTCTTAATCCAGCATTGGCTCAGACCAATGGCCGTTTTAGCATTCAGTAAACCCCAAGGGCAGCAGTGCAAGCCAGCAAAGAGCTTTTGTCTCCAGGTAAGCATCCCATAATGAAGACAGGTGTTTCAAACACAAATAAAACAGATTTCCCCTTATCCAGAATTCAGCCAGAGACCATTCCAAGCCCAGTGAACAGAAACCTGTTAGACAATCACACAACTGGCCTTCTCCCTTTTAAAGTGTGAGTGAGTTTGGAGAGTAAGGTGAGCTCAGGATAAAGCTACAAAAATGGAGCCTACTATCCTAAATTCAATAGGAATGTCGCAGTGAACTGAAAGAAGTATCCTGTCAGATACTGGAACATGGAAAAAGAGCCTCCAGACATCAAGCCTTTCCAAAAATACAGATGCATTAAATACAGAGAAAAACAAAATGTCAAGAGCAACTTAGCCTTCAAGTTCCCTTTAAAGCCATTCATCAAATCCTAAAGCCCCCAACAAGTGGACTAAATGCTCTCCTTTCCTTTCGCAGATGCATAATTGAGGTTTGCTCTTAAAAGAAGGTAAAAATAAACAAACATTATTAGAGGGAATTCATTCCCAGAGAGCTTTTACAGCTGAACATTTATCAGTGTATGGTAGATGTTACATAAAGTGCTTTTTAATCAAAATCCTCTTGATCACCAACACAATTTTTCACCTCTGAGCACTTCTCTCCAGATCTCTGTGGTTACTCTTTCAACTTTTTGACCATTAGTCTTTTGGTCCAGGTTTAAGACAGAACAGTGACAGGGATTTCATAGAGATTCATGTCAGGTTTTGCTCCCACTCCTGGCATAGAAATACTGAGATAATCTGAAAAACTGATGCCCTTTGGGTCAAAACAGAACAAATTCACTGCTGTAAAGACATTACCAGAAAGAATACTCCACACAGCTCTAGTTTGAAAACATGAAGAGTTCTGTCGTAACAGCCTAAGGATTTGCGCACGCTTCCTTTTCCTCGCTGTTGCCGGGTGAACGCACGCACGTGCAGTTACCCACAGTAGTACACGGACTAATTGCTGCTTGCTAATGCCTTTACTTATTTAATCTAGTCAGATATTTTGGGTTAGGGCAGCACAGAAATCCCACTTCTGACATTAAAAAGAGATTAAGCTATAAAGTCTTGGTTTTCCAAGCCAGTGACAACAATGACTTAAACGTCTAATCCCATTAATTACCACCAACGCTAAGGGTTTAGAGCAGTGCTGTTGCACTAAAGTGTCAGACAAAGGAACAAGAGAGGTATCTATGCTGTGCATTCACACAATGCACACTTCTGCTTCTAGAGCAAGTGAAACTCTCTGAAAAGCTCTGAAAATGGTCTTTAAAAACCTGAAAACCTGTGTTTGGTTCTGGGTGCACGTGTCTCTGCCAAAAGCTGTGTGTGTACATAAACTGAACGTTGGTGAACATTCAGAAAGTTTTAAGAGCAGCATCAGCTTCTGTCTCAGACATTTGTCTATCATGAGACACAAAATCTCACTCTCTTGCACCTTTAACCTTAGAGGCTGAGCAGTCATTTTAAAATCTCTATCTTCTTAATTGCAGTGAATTAAAATCATTCATTCACTGCGAAATGTTTTTAGGAATAATCTTTAAAACTTCCTAGTTATTTCCAGCATGAGTTTAGGTAGTTTCAGCTTCCAGTCCTTTGGCTCTCGTTACACCTTTGTCTTCTACGTGAGTCCACCACATTAAATAAAGCACTAAAACTCAATAAAATGATTCTTTATTGGAATGCCATCGGATCTGTATCAAAATGTCATCATATGCAGATAATACTGCGACACACTGAGGTTCCTTGTGCAAAGCAAGAGTTTTCAAGAAAACGAAAATCCTGCAAGTGGAACAATTTTGGTGAGAAACAAAATTATTTCTATACCCTGGGACTCACCCCTGTTTTAGAGGGAATATCCAGCAGAGTTATTTTATATATGAAAGATAAATAAGGAGAGCTGCTCTAAACCTTACACCCCATATTCTGTGCCTGATCGTGTCCTGCTTGGTTTGGAGAACTACTTGAATGTAGGAAAATGTGCATTTAAGAGGTTTAAAAATATGATTGCTAAAAAGCACATTTTCCCCATAAGAACTTGGTCAAAGAGGAGACCCAGATAAGAGCCAGAGTTTTATCCTGGTAAAAGTAGCACCTACAGGGCACCTATTCCAAGTAAAATACGGCGGCTGGGCTCAGCATTCTCAGGTGTCCTCCCTTCAAGAGGACTCAGTGCATGCCCCAGACTGGGGAGTGCCCTTCCAATCTTCCTTTGAGAAGCAGTTTGAGGACGCAGAGCTCCAGAGAGCCTTTGCAGCACCATCCCTCCTGGAAGCTGGCACCTCTCTGACAGGCAGAAAGGGGGTGTGAAATGGTGCCTAATTCAGCAAACTCACACTGCACCAGGGGGTGTTGGCCACGCCGTGCAAAAGATGTAGAAAAGTTCTTGTGTTTATTCATCTACGAAGATCCGATAGCTTCTGCTTGAGACAGAACTTTTTTTCCCCTGCAGTGGCTTTCTCCCACACTTCTGGATCCATGGATCCACACCATGTAAGGATACAATTCCCAGTACCATAAATATGCCATATTAAGAAACTGGTGAAAGTTTTGAGTATTGGAAGTTCTAAGTGCAAGAAAACATGTACTAGCAAACTCAGAAATAGGAGAGAACCTTGAAAAACATCATTTCACTTAATATCCTATTTTTGAAAGCATAAAATGCACCACATGCAAATGTAAAGAAATCACAGTGACAGTGTACAATTCCTGAGTCCTACAGTCGCTTTGTTTTCAAATTTAACAGTTAATTTTTTCCATCAGTCATTTGAGCAGATGATAAGTGGGAAGGGATTTTAGTCATAAAAACTATCATTTGTAAAGGCCTCATTTAAATATGCCTTAATTAGCATTTTCATAACTGAGTTATCAGGTTTCCATTAAACTCTGAAATTCTCACTTCTGTTCCCACTGGACAGATGTCCACATTGCAAAAATAAAAACTGTACAAAATCTTACAACACTATAGTTGGCAGTAGCTGGAAAACAGTCTGGAAGAGAGAATGAACGGGAAGAGCCAATCTTTTACCACCGTTTTCTGCACTGAATCCAACCATTGAGACAGTGTGAGAAAGTTGGTACTATCGGTAAACAGAAAGTTTCTTGAGTGAGCAAAAGACAGGACTCCCGTCCTTTTGGCAAGTCAAGCTGATATCTTCAATTTGTACTATGCTGAAGAAAAGGAAATAAACAGAAACTTGGGAAAGTTACAGAATGTCTCCAACTTTTCTCCCTGCAGATTATATCACAGATCTAAGAAATGAAGATGACATTCCTGGGCAGTCTTGGAATGATCCAGATCTGGCACGCTTTGCGGAACCGCTCTTTCCCAAGACAGAAAAGTACTGAACTTTTTCCTTCACTGGAACTACAATGTTTAGAAAAAAATCCAAACCCATGAAATTCAAACCCATTCTAGTCCAAAATTCAAAAAGAACAATCTGCAGTCAAGCTAAAAAGCAAAAGCCTAAATACATGTAACACTTAAAAATTATATAAACAACCTTTTTCTTCTTTTGAGCTCCAGTACAGAGAATACTCAGCTATAATCATTGCTTTGGAAAATGCATGATTTATACTGCACAAAATACTCTGTAAAATCAAAAAGCCCTCAAAATACATTTTCTCCACTCAACAAAGGAGAAATATCAGGCTCAATCAGGACATTGCAGCATTATTTGCAGCAATCATGATAAGTCAATTTTGGCTTAAACCATGATTGTTATAAACACTCACAAAACATATTATTTCCCAGATGGCAATCTTAGTAAAGCAAATACATCAAACTTCTGTTTCATTATTATCAAATAAGGATGAACTTGTCACTGGGATAGCCCCTAGCAGTTAAACAAGCCCTCCTCTGCAAGCCAACACTATGGTTTGTGTTCTCTGAGACCTCTTTTTCCAGGGCCAAGCGTTGCAGAGGAATGCCTCAGTTTCCCTGTTAAGCTGAATCCTTCCCAAAAGGAGGAAATGACAGCTGTTGGTTTGGATCTGGCTCCCAGCTGTAGATTTGGGATGTGACTTGAAGCAAGCATGGGGCTGCTGAGCCTTTAGTGGAAATGCAATGTTGCCTTCAGCCAGAACGGTATAGAAGAATGCAAAGACACTATGGGCTGAATTAATTATGTACATTGAGGTATATACAGACATATTTATGGGTTGGCTACAGCACAGGAAACTCTGCCTGCCTGCAAAACGTCCTGGCTGCTAATGCTGACTCTGCCACTGATTTGCTCTGTGACCTGAGGCAATTCACTAATGCCAAAATCTCCCACCTTAGGCACCTTATTCATATTTAAACCCTTAAACACTGACCTGATTTCCAAGGTGTCGAACATGCACCACCCCCACTGAAGTAACAGGTAACTCTATGCATATTAATACAGGAAGCCAAACTTAGGTTAATTTTGGAAAAATTCAGCCACGGATTTTTGCCTGAACCTAAAATGTTCCCCAAAAATCCAAGGTATGAGTGCTTCAGAAGAGAAAAACTCCTTTCAAGGAATGATGCAAGATAACTCAAGAGGCAAAGGGTCTGCATTTCTTGGGACAGAATCCATACATGTGTGCATATAAACACATACATATGTGCGTACAACTGTACCTATATAGGAAGATTTGGAGGCAATTATGACAAATAGGAGGGAACGTTCAACAGAACATTTAAGACAGGGAAAAGTGCAGTGAAAATCCTCCTGGGAGTCACAAGGAAGATACAGCAAAGCTGCAGCTTGCCTTCTTTTTCCCTTGAATTTCTTCCAAGACTCTTTAGGTATCTGATTAATTACAGGGATGAAGACAAAACCAGGAGGCAGTAGCTTAACTCTCTTCCCGGATGGATGAAATTCTTTCAGCAAATTATTACTTTGGGGCTCCATGCTGCTCCATTTTTGCAGCATGTCATTGAAATAAGGAATGTCTTTGCAGGAAGCTATAGCTCACAGGCTGGGAAGCACAGTGTGGATGTCTTAACAAGGAGGTGGAGTTTCCCTACAAGTTCCAGGGATAAGGCAGTTGATAGGAACAGGCCTTGCCTCCTCCTCCCCTTTCCTTTGGGCCCCTGCCCTTCTCCCAAGAGCACCACCAGGTGTGCATAAATCAGGCCGGAGTTGAAATGTATATTTTTAAGATCAATTAATTCTTATCATCTACTGCGTGTTCTAAAACAACATTTTACCATAGTCACATCCTTCATGCAGAAATACCATCAAGTAATGAAGCCTCCAGTTCAGGGATTCGATGCTTTTGATAACATTTGCCAAGCAACTATCCTGGCACCCTGGCTTCCATTTTAGGATGTTCCAGTGCCTCTGGAGAGAGCAGGCAATCATGGAGTTCTAAAGGCACCTAAGAACGTGGTCTAAAACAGTCATTACATATGATTTTTACTCCAAGTATTCACAGTTAGAAGTTTA
The DNA here is from genome assembly GCA_013390105.1 of Tichodroma muraria. Classification (NCBI taxonomy): domain Eukaryota; kingdom Metazoa; phylum Chordata; class Aves; order Passeriformes; family Sittidae; genus Tichodroma; species Tichodroma muraria. The sequence continues at coordinate 12,363 of WAAG01044610.1, forward strand.
ATAGGCATTAAAGAAAAAATAAAAATGGAATATTTTTACTCTTAAAGAGAAATAAAAGTGAACTCCTGGTTTCCTCTCATGTCCATTTCCCTTCAGAGTCAGTCCTGAGGACAGTTCTGGAGTCCCAGACAAGTGTGAAAATTCACTCTACATCAGTGCTTCTAGCAGACCTCTGGAAGTTTCCATTCACTTCCCACAGTGTTTCCAAATTAGGGCAGAAATAAAGTTACTGAATACTTAAAAGGAAGGACAAGATGAGTATGATGGTTGCTCTGCCAGACACTTGAGGTGTCCTGAAGCACGGGGGCCATGGTTTATACTAAGCAGTGGGACCACATGTATGTTAGGGAGGAGGAGGGACAGTGTCTATCAATTTCTGGTGGAAAGGAAAACCAGCCAGGCCATCATCTCGGTTCAGTCTCTCAAACATCACCTTTAAGCTCTTTCCAAGGCCTAAGTGTACTCCTGAGTGAACTGTGTCTTTAAAACCCAGACGTTCACTTGGGCACAGGAGCTGTCATCGCATCACTATTCAGGCTCCATCCTGCAATGAACTCACAACTTGGATTTCTCTGTGTTATGCTCATCTTTGATTAGGATTTGCTCATGCTGAAGATATGCTCGGCAAGAAAAATTAACACAAGTGACTTGCATTATTTATCAGCACTAATTCGGACGTACATTCATCATATGCTGTAAGTGGCACCATTACAGAAAAAACAAAATTAGAAACAGGACTTGCCTTCTCAGAAGGAGAAGGATTACCCTGTGTTGTCACCTATGTGTGATATTTACCTTCTGCAACTGGTTTGTTTCAACTCCGATGCTGTGGAACAGGACTGATTTCAAGAGAGCTAAAGCTGCTTAGGGTGTCCCTATGTCAAACAAAAACCACACCTTAAGTCTTGGGCCAGATTTCCACTCCTTTCAATGATACAGAAAGCAGATTTAACACTAATTACCTGTGGTCCTTGTTAAATTTCAGAAGGCCTTATTTTCCTTTAATCTGATGACTTACCACGGAGATATATATTCACATCATCTATTCTGGCAGGAGCAGGTCTCCTAAATAATCTATAAAAATAAGTAGGGTCCCAATTGGGCACTCTGTTGAGTTTTCTAAGCAACTCAGACCCTGACTTTGCATACTTCAGTCAGCTGCTGAAAATGGGGCAGTGTGAAAAAGCCATATTGTACAGAAATCATCCCCACTAATTTCTTACCTCTCCAAAACCCCAAATTTCTGTTAAGATTTTTAAAAAGTAACTTTGTTATTGCAACATAATAAATAATTAATGGTCATGGAAAGATTCTGAGCAGCAGACTTTCATATTTCACACAAGCTGTAGCACCGACAATAGAAATACCACATCCTGATTCACAATGGCCCCTTGCCATTTTGGAGCTGGAGTTCAGTGGGAAACAGTGTAAAAAACCAACAAGGTTGATGAGTTAGAGTCAAAACAATCTTATTCTGACAAACACGGGACTATATGATTTTTCTGGTTTTAATTTCTGAACTGATGTAATGGTCAAGGTCATACAGGGTAAGGTGGAAAAGCACTCACTGATACTCCTACAAGCTGACAGCATGCAAACAGCATTTATTTAGGGGATGACTAAAGATCTCTAGAAAAAAAACCAAAACCAAACAAAACCCTCACAAAACTGTTTCTTTATCTTTGAGAAAATTTTGCACAGTGGGACAGCAACATTAACTACTCGAAATTAGTAGCATGAAAATCAAAAATTCATATATATTCTAATGCCAGAACGCAGGTGGCAGCTTAATCAACCATATGTGTACTCACAGATTTCCCTGTCAAGGTTATGAACATCTAAAGGCATTTGCAACCCCTGACATCCACCAGGAAACATTTCCAGATGAAGCCTTGGACTCGTGTCACCCTGCAGCCCAGACAGGAGAATGGACCTGACTTGATGTACTCTGTCCTAAAATAATTAATTCAGTGCCATGGCTGGTGCTTAAACAGTTCTGCTTCTCCACTGAGTGGGGATCATCTCTTGGAGAGAGCATAAACCCTTTTATTCTTGAGATGCACTCTCTCCTCCTTTTTTAAATGCTGTTTTGTTGCATCACCCAGGGGCTTGGCTGATTTTCTGTGGCTGATTTTCCATGCAGACTCCAACAGACAGAGATTGCTCACTGTGTAGGCACATGGAAAATTGCAATGGCACCAGGACCACAGGGAACACTGGATATATGTCTGGATCTGCATGTGAAATATAAATTCCCTATCTCATCATGTGTTTTCCCCATGTGCCATCATACTTTACATCCTGTATCACCATATATGATTTCCAAAGACAGCAGATACTTTGTTCCATAATTTTCGTTTGGTTAATACCACCAAAAAGTTACTGTTTAGCAAAATAAACAAGACAAAGACAAAAGTAAAATACTTCACGTGACATGAAGGGTAGAGAAGGAGTATTTCAGCAAGGTTGCCACATTGCTGGGAGGAAGAAAGAAGCAAAAAAGAGTATTCTCACCAACACCCTGAAAAGACTTGACACCCTTACACTTAAAGAATTAAGGATTTATCATTTTTTTATAGCATCAAGTACTTCTGTCTTTTCCTCCACCATTCAAACATCAGTACCATACCACTCAGAGAAACACTAAAAAGACCACTTTGGCTTCTTGAATGTTTTTGTTAATATTTATTGGTGTAAATCTGTAATATTAGGATAGTTTAGGAAATGAAGACTTACGGTCTAGGAGTCTGAGGTTTCAAAATTTCTACAAAAGTGTTCAAGTACAATGTTTTTAAAATATGAGAAAGTTAAATAAAGTACATCACCATTCTCTATTTCTATCTAAACCATAACTGCACTGAAATTCTCCTTATCACTTCAATAACTAACAGTATCTTATCATGTAAATGCTTCTAACATGACAATTCAGATCTCTGTTTGCCTTCGAGTAAATTTAAAGAGTTGTCTTTAATACAAGAGAATAAAGCAAAGAGATGTCAAGTATCATCTTTTAACTACCAAGTACCCCCCTGCTTACACAAAATTATACAGGATTAGTTTGCCTGGCAGTTTTAAAGCTACAATCTGGACTTTGTCAACTTTTTGGCACTAAAATTCCAATGAAACCCAAGAAGATTACAGCTGGCGGTGTCACTTTAATAGCAACTGTGCTGAGCAGCCTTCCAGAGAGTTCAGCTTCACCTGATATAAACCCCTGGATTGGGAGGGCTGCAAACTGGGAGCGTGGGGACTGCCAAGGACTGAGGCCACCTACGGCAGGCAGTGACAGCATTCCCACAGCCCGCTTGGCTCCCGAAATCCAGCGCCAACCACAGCAGAATGACGGAAAGCGCGCTCCTGCTGCCAGAGCTCCCTTGGGAACGGCCTGGGGTGGTGAGCTTGTGACCTGACTGTGCCCTTTGGACATCTCTGCACTACCTATTGCCTTGTTGCAGGAAAAGCCTGAAGTGGGTTTTTTTCCTTAAGCAAATTCCAACTGATTCACCTCCACAAGCTGTAAGCAGAGGAAGCTCCATTTCTCTGCTCAGGACAAATCAGATGGGCAGAAAAATCAAAGGGGCACAGGTAGACCACAGGAGGGACAACTGCTGCACTTTCTTGTGGCACGACACATAGACCACTCTCCTTAATTGCATCAGAAGCTTCTGGCAAAAGTTTTGCTCTCTGGAATTCTTCTTTGAATTCTGTCTCTATTTTGGACTTGTGCTTTAAAAGTAAAATTCAGCACTGACAGCACATTGCTGGCTGATTTATAGAACAGTTGGTATAACTTCCCAAACAGGGTTACAGTGCTTAAGATTCAGGGCCAAATTTTGTTCTTATAAAACTGTTCATCCTTTCCCCAAACACTCCCAGGAAGGAACTCCAGCAGTGTCCAAAAGTAGCAGGATGGAGCAGCTCCAGGCTTGCCTCACAGAGGGCTTCACAAAGCAGAAGGATGGGAAAGAAACCTAACTTGAGATACGGTCCCCAAGCCACAGCTCTGAATGGAAACTCTGTCTGAATCCAGGTTTCCAGAATATCTCCCCAACCTTTAACACACAGGCAGCGGGGAAAGGAATAACAAACAATGTAAGTGATAGGAGAAGAGAAAGGAATTTAATGTAACAGGGACTGAAGGAAATACTTCTCCCAGCCTAATGTTTGGCCTTGGAATGAGCATAAAGAAGGATTTCTTATTTCAGTGTATGCTGCATGAAGAAAATTAAACAATTTTTAAAAGCCAAGCTTACACAAGCCTATAAAATGCTCTCTTAGAATGAGCTACATGAGCAAAAACGCTAAGAGGCCTGAATTTTTGTGTTTCAAAGACTGTGTATTTTTATATTTTCATGTCTATTCTGAGTAAGGGCAGGAGAAACCGTTATTAAAAGGAGAAAGGAAAAAAAAAGCAGCAGCAAAGGATAATGCATAATTCAGTCAGAAGTATTGGCCCTTGCCAGCTGGACAGCTACAGTAATCTCTCCAGTGGTTTATTCAGAATTTCTTCAAGTGAAAGACGACGGTTTGTTAAAAATGACACCTTAGGGATGCATATATAATCCCTCTCTGACTTCCATGTCATGTTTCCTCAGTTTACTTCAAGTCAAAATACATTTCTTTCCCTTGCTCCCAGCCCTGTAAGGTCAGCCCTGCTAATGAAAATCAAGCTGTCTTTTTTCTGCTATCAACAATAGTCAGATAACAAAATACAGGTTCTGAACTTGGCATGTTTAGTGTTGGTGATGATGCATAAGCTGAGAGCAGACAGCTTCATTTTCTTTTAGCTGGGCTGACCTGGCAGAAAAAGAACTGGGGGAAAAAAAACCCAAACAACAA